>VDFB02271358.1:693080651-693191971 GCA_007258455.2 Sequoia sempervirens
TCCCATACCTTGTTCTAGAACCACCTCTGATACCGCTCTGTCACCACTGGTATCTGCTCTCCTCCTGTCCTCCCTGGATAAGCCTCATGTCCTGCTGCCATCTATGATGCCCTGGCCGTCGCTGATGATATGTGACCTCCCCATGGCACCTCTCTGCTATACTGCCGATACAAGATAGGTGCCGCCGGGATATCCTGTATCCTTCCAAACTGCCTCAACACTCTGTCCGGTCGATGACACTCTACTATACATGGTATAGTCCCAATAATGAAACACCGGCTCAAAAAATATCCCTCATGCCTCCTCGTATCTGACCATCCCCTGAACTGACATAACCTATATGGCCACCACTCTATCTCCCCTGAATGAAAATCATCAAATGCCCTCCTCCATCCCTCCATATCACCCAACATCTCATAGCGAAAAATCCACCCTCTCTCCTCCCCATACTCCCAAGCCACAGGCTCACGATCATCTACTGTCCCCTCCCTCACCACTGCCGGCCTAGTCACGGCGATCTGCTCCCACGCCCAAATCTGTAATAATATCCCATGCGTCACACTCGAGATCTTTTGATAGCAGATCCTGTGCATATCTTTGTACAACTGTGCCAATACATAATAACCCCATGAAAACGGCCCCCCCGCCACTCAACAATGTGGCGGATCACCTCCATATACCGCAAGCTACATGTCCGTCCACTCCGGTCCGGTAGCAGTATCCCACTAATTAATCCACATAAGAACAATGGTAAGGCTAACACCCCTATCGTCAAACACTCATCCAAGTCCAAATTCCCCTTCACCAGGGGCAACCTCCCATCACCAAACACAACCCTCAACATCTCGTCTAACGCTGCCCCTGTGGACACCACCTCACTCACTAACCGGCCAGCAATCGGTAGTCTCAAAATACACCACACGTCCTCCAGGGTCATGGTCATCTCTCCTGTAGGAAGATGGAACGTCGATGTCTCTGAGCTTCATCTCTCTACTAGTGTTGTCAGCATCGTCAGATGGGCTCTCACCACTGAAAACTGCACACAATGCCCCAACCCTGCGTGATCTAACACTGTCAGGTCCATTCCATTCTCCACCCTCCATTCCATTCCATTCCTTCCTTCCATTCCTTCCATTCCATTCCTTCCATTCCAACCATCCATTTCCATTTTCCCTCCTTGTCCTCCCTGTCCCTTCCTTTTCCATTCCTTCCTCCACCATCCATTCCTTCCACCGTCCACCCCTTCCCTTTTCCCCGTTGCCCGTCCTGCCCATCCATCCCTACCCGTCCCAGCCGCCACCCCGTCCCCTATCCCTGCCCGTCCTACTTGGTCTCCACCTTCCATCCTTCCCTTCCTTCCATTCCACCCTTCCTGTCCCTTCCATTCCATTCCCTTCCGTCCCCCCTCCATTTTCCATCCTTCCATTCCACCATTCCCATTCCCCATTTCATTGTTATTATTCCATGTTTCATGGGCCACCCATCCCGTTGTCAGTGGCCCGGCCCAGCCAGCCAGCGGAGGCAAGGGCCCCATGCGACCAGGCGGCCCGCCGACGCAGAGGTGGCGCCCAGCCAGTAGCGGGGCCGAAGCCGCCCAGCTCGGTCGCCTCCATACGCCAAAGCGTGACGCTTTGCAGCGCGTACGCCTCCACCCGCACAGGGCGGCGGCTCCGCCCTGGCCGTGGCGGCGACGCCCTGCCTTGCCCCCCATGCATAAATTCACACACTTTTTTTAATGTACCCGTTTTGATTTTTCCCATCCCCGACCGAACCCACATTTTTATTTTTGTTTTTTTTACAAAAAACTGCGTAAATCACGAAGGGAGGTTTTTCTTTCTACTCACCTACTGTCCACCTGCGCCCTCGCGGTACATTGTCAGTACTCTGTCTGCCCGATGCACGATCGCGGTGTCATTATCTGTCAGCATCGTGTCTCCTTGTTGATTTTCCATCCTCTCCTCTCTTTCTCTCAACTGCTACAGTGACAATGACCCAGGTAATTTTTCAAATTCCCTTTTTAACCCCCCCTTCTCCAACAAGGTATTTTTTACCTTTTATTTAACTTTTTATTCCTCTAATTAATCCCAAACTTCCTGAGGCTGCCATTTTCAAACCGTACGTCCAATCTATTCTGTTCAAAAGGAAAAATTGCTTAATTTTTCGCCCTCTATCCAATGGTCTCCTCCATTTCTTTCTATCGAGACATCATCTGGGGCCCCTCCTTTCTTCCCCAACTGCCCTCTCGAGGGGGCATACCCTACCACTTCCTTCCATCTATTTCAAACCAGGCACTGGGGCATCCCCTTTCTTCTTCGTCAGACTGGGGCATCAATCCTCATTCCTTTTCTTCATCCTTAACATTCACTTTTCTTCAAAACATTGTTATTTCAACAATATTTCGAAGAGGGGCAAAATGTAGACATCTAAATTTAATCACTTCCATATGATTAAATTTGTTGCCTTTCTGTCTATCATATTAATATTAATTTATTAAATTAATATTACACCTTTCACCTCACATTGGTAAAGTATTTAATTTAAAAATTAAATACTTTATCTTTCACCTCTTTCCTCTCTAAATTAAATAAATACACTAATTTATTTAATTTAGTCATTTTTCCCCTTTTGATTTTAAATCAATTTAAAATTCTTCATTTCTCTCTCCTTGTCACGTCCTCCATAACCTTGCCCTAATTTGAATTAATTTAATAAATTCATGATTATGATGTGCATTCTCTTAATCAAAGATTAATGTCATATCCTCCTACATTTGCCACTTACCTCTAATCTTCCATTAATTAGCCTAATCCAATGTTTGCACAACCTTAACCAAGGTTATTAGCTATTTCTAGCACCACTTTTTGGTCAATTCTTCCATTTTTCCTTTTTAGATGTTGACTCTCCTTCCCATGAGAATTTTTAATTCTCATTTATTTATCCCATGTCTCTCTCCTCCCTATGTGAATTTTTAATTCACATTCCATTCTTCCAAGGCTTCTAGAACCTTGGACTTGTCACAATCTCCACATGTGACCAAGTCCCACCTTTTTGGAGCCCATCCTTTACCCTCTAGATCATCCTAATAATGTGAATTTTTAATTCATATTTATATCCCCAACCACCTTTCATTTTCCATGTAGATTTTTGAGGAATTCTAAAATTCCTCAAATGTCCCTTTCACTCCCACTTGGGGACAAGAAATCCCTTTTTGTGGAAATCCTCTCATCCCCCAAGGTGCATGTCCTTTTCCACCTCATGTACCTTTTTGACAACTCATCTCCACCTCATATCCTCTTGTCCACTTCACCCTCCACATGTCAAGATGTGAGGGCTTGTGGGTTCTCAACCCACCATAGCCCTTCATCTTGACCTTGTTGGATCAATCTTAACCCTTGAATTCTCTAGAGAATCCAAAATCTCCTATAAATACCCCCTCTTCAAGGGCATTTCCAACACTTTGCATTTTGATAACTACATGCTGTCCATTTGAATCTTCAAGCCTTTTCAATCATTCAACCATCTTTGTTCATCATCTTGCATATTGAATCTTGCATATAGTCACTCAATCCATCATCTAAGGAGCACACAACCAATCAAAGCAAGGGCCAATCAAGGAGAAATCAACAGCAAGGAAGGTGAAATCGTTTGTGTTTTATTTAGTCCATTTTCCTTATTGTTTATCACTCTTTTGGCTAATCTTGAGGTGTCTTTGGTATTTTATCACTTGCATTTTAAGTTGTTTTGCACATTTAGAGCGGTAGAAATATCAAGGTATACAGTATTAAAGCTAAAATCTAATAGCTTTGGATGTTACTAGAATGTTATTGATATTGAATCTAGACTAGAATTTATGATTCCTAATTACTGAAGATCTTGTATCAAAGGGGAGATATGATCTCATTGCCACTAATCTACCTAAAGAAAGCCATATGTTAATATTTGAATTCTAAAATATACTTAGATATTTGATTTCTTGTTTCATGTGCCTCCAAATAGGTGCACTAGATCCTTGAAGGGGATTGGCATAGATTCATTCAATAGGAAGAAGATACTAATTCTATATGATTTTGCTTTATAATTCATCCCGATGTTGATAATATCTCAACTTTGTAAAATACACAACATCATTAACTAATAAGTTCTTAAAAAAAGGTTAGGATGCACCCTTCCAAGGGACAAACCTCTCAAAAATTTCAAAAGAATTGCAATTATTTTGAAATTTTGGAGACGTTTGTCCCTTGGAAGGGTGCATCCTAACCTTTTTTTAAGAAATTATTAGTTAATGATTTTGTGAATTTTGTAAAGTTGAGATTGATCGTTATCAGCATTGGGATGAATTAGAAAGAAAAATAATATAGAATTAGTCTCTTTTTCCTGCTAAATAAATTTCTGTTAATCCCATTCAAGGATTTGGTGCACCTATTTGGAGGCACATGAACCAAGAGATCGAATATGTAAGAAAATTCAACTAGTGGGTGTAAAGCCCAACTCCTCAGCCTTTGAAAGCATCCTTCCTACCTGTGTGTGAATAGGAGCTTTGGATGAGGAAGTTCTTTCAAATCCAACTGAAAGGAGACCAATATATAAATGATGAAAACAAAAGAATACAATCAAAATACTAAAATCAATAAGTAAAATCTTACAATACAATAGAAAACTCTATAGATTCTATTGCATCATTAACCATTTAATTGTCAATAACTCATTGTCCTACCAAATAAATCCAGTCATCCACTATCCACTTCTACATCTCTATAAACAAACTAGCCCCTCATAGTATGACAGTATTTTCCACTCTACTGCACCAAGCCTTGTACACCATTGTGGTGTGTCAGTGACTATACCACACCACTCTAGGATTTCTTTAACCATTGCCACAGGGTAGTGGTAACCACCGCTATATCACACTAGTCAACATGGAAGCATTGTGGGGTGGCAGTAAGACCGCACTACCATAAGCTCAATCTAACACCTTTGCAGGGTAGTAGTATCATTGAACTGGACAGCTAGTCACTCCATGAGATGCTGTAGGATGGAAGTAAAGGCCTGAAATCTCACTTGGTGTATTCTGACTTGATGACAACCAAGTTGGGGGCCCACCAATAAATTTGAGGCACATAATTCCAATAGGTAAATTCCATAAATTGCCCAAAACAAATACACATGTATAAGACTCAAGTCTTTTAAGTAAATAGGGCATGTGGGACTTCCTACTAAACCAATTCAAAATTAATATAAAGTGTAAATATATGGCTCCTTTAGCACTACAATTAAGGTGTAAATAAAAAATATATAAGAAAGATGTGGCATAGCTACCAACAATTGCAATCTATAAATCAAGAACTACTAAAAATACAACAAAAAGAGAGATTGCCACAAAATCCTGGCTGAAAGATAAGACTGTTATTTAAAAATCAATAAAAGGAAAATCTTGAACTTGTATAACACTATAAAACACCTAACCACCCAGTATATAAAGCAAAAATTTTATATAGATCTTGATCATGGGACATCCATCAAAAAATAACAGTAGGGATTTTTTGTCATATATTGTACTTACAAAAACCTTGCTATACATACATGAAAATGTGGATGCATAGACTATTTGTATCAAGCCAAATGTCAAAAAGTATAATAAAAATGATAAATTCTTACAATTGGACCTAAAATTGGACCAAGTAGATTTATGATTTTAACTTTAGAAAGTAGGAACTTTTTCTATCAAAGCTTCACGACCTCAAATTGGATCTCCAATTGGACCAGTAGATTTATGATTGTATCTTTAGAATGTAGGAACTTTCTCTCTTAGAGCTTCACGACCTCAAATTGGATCTCCAGTTGGACTAGTAGATTTATGATTTTATCTTTAGAATGTAGGAACTTTCTCTATTCAATATTCACGACCTCAAATTGGATTAGAAACTGAATAAGTACATTTATGATTTTCTCTATCCACCCACGTTTGTATTCATCTACTCAGGTATTTCTTTCAAGCGAAAACACCTAGAAGTGCTTCAAACTAACTAAAAATACTCTCCAACTTAGTTATGTCATTGATAGAAATCCATTTTTTCTCGAACTGTCTGTGCCTAAATGTTGCATCACAATCTATTCTTCTTACACATAAAAATGCCACATATTAACCCCTTCTAAATAAAACATTTAATCATCATAAAACCATAATTAATAAATCATTTTAGTTTCTTAAAGAATCTAATGTCATTTACTATCAAAACAAAAGCTATACAAATCACAAAAAATCCATGAAGCCTCCTAAATGTAGCTTAGAGAAATTTTACAGGATGGGATTAAACATAAGAAGCTTTCTACTACAACTCTCAATGAATGTATTATAATCAAAAAACAAAATTATTCATGCTCAAAGTAATGTAGTCAAACATTTATTCCAAAAGTATGTTAGTAGGAGTTAACTAACAACAAAATGAATTTTTGCTTAGTTTCTTTTATCAATATGCCACGTGGAAATGGAATAATCACTAAAAAACCTTAATATTAAAAAATGAAGTAAAGGTTTAAGAAACATAAATTCCAATGTACTATTGTGTAATGGTGACGAACACACTTATATGTACATGACCTGGACGCAAATCCCTAACATTGAATTTCCATCAATCCAATGAGAAAATTGCAATGTAATGATTTGAGCAATATAAGTCCAAAGGGTTATACTATAAGGGTAACAGAATCACCATAAGAGCACAATTGAGGAACAAATTCTTGTGACTGTAATTATGTGATCTATAACTCTTTTGGTCATGCGAAATAGTTGTGCTCTAAGAAATACATGATGCATTTATGTGTGGCCCAAGTTTAATATGGCTATGTTGTGATAGAAATGTAGGCACTCATATGAGCATAATTCATGTACAAATTAATCACCATTATCACAATTCGGTGTCAATCATCATTGGGTGCATTCAAGTTGACTCAATTTTAATAGGTTACAATGTAATGATAGCATGATCCAAGAGCGATTACCTCTTGCTGCAATAAAGATCATATAGCCCTAGTTGATATGCAGAGTGATTGTGCTATATGAATTATAAATGTTACTTAAAAGTGTACAGCTTAAACTACAGACCAATTTTGTTACATACTTGAATTCAATCTTGGGTTACCAAAAACTATAATAATGTGATCTACTAATAACCATTATGGGAAGTATTAAAGAAAGACCCATGCTATATAGGATACATTTCCCTGATCAAGTTTACATACCTTGATGATCAAACACAAGCTTCCCACACACTCTAGGATAGAATCCAAGATCATACCACACCCTGTAAAGATAACTAATTTTTTGACCCAAGATTTAAGGTTGTTTTTTAATAGCAACAAAAGCATTGGTCAGAGCATGAATAGGGTACAAACCCTAGGCCTCCATAGAAACATAAACCATAATTATAGTAGATTATTGAGGTTGCAATACCAAAAAGATTGAGACATTGTAGCTAATAACAAAATCTTGAATCTAAAGATTGTACACAATAACAAGAACACTATGTAGATCAATTAAATTTGTAAATCCAATGTATGGTAAGAAGAATGAAATTCACTTGAGGTGTTACAAAAAAAAAGAGTCTAAGCAGTGACAAGATAATCAAGCTCAAACCTTGCATAGTAAAGTGGATATTTTAATAGTGAGTTTCCTTACCCCCTTGCTGACCTTAAGGGTTTTTCAAATGCTATTGATAGTGTTAGACAAGGAAAATGCAATTAGGGAATGGCTGTCCAAATGAATTAATAGTGTTAATCGCAAGTTCAATGTTTCTTCTTAGCCATTCTATAATGGAGGTACTGGATTGCCTATTTGAGTAGTGTTTTGAGACTCATCAAAGATGGGAGAATAGTGAATAATACCTTATGGAATATGAAGTAGTGACAATAAGGTTAAAGGAGTGTTAAGAAATGATATTGGAAAACTCCTTGGTGTGAAGGCACTCCCGTTGGGAACTCATACCAATCATTGTTGCGAGTTGGAGTTTTTATTCATAAGTGTTAGATATGCTTTCAGTAAATGGTGCTCCAAATTATGGGTGGAAGGTAACTCCATAAACATAGTAAATTATTTGTGTGGAACTCACACTCTGAGTTGGAATGTCGACTAGTAAATTAAGGATATGATAATCATGTTGCAATCATGTGATGAGACTCGCGTCTCTCACATTTACCAAGGAAACTCATTGACATCTTTTTTTTCCAATGAGGTTGCCAGTTTAAATGAATTTCATTCATGGGAGGAGGAATTGATCCTTCTTGAGAAAGCTTGAATTTTATTAAGAAATGATGGCATGGGATGATGTGATTTGACATTTATGGTCTTGTACCATCTTCCATTTTGCTCACTCTATGGGTATCTTGTTGCTCTCTAGTCTTCAGTTGAGTTTTTTTCGCAAGGGTTTTGTGAGTCTTGTGCTAGTAGTGTTGGAATTATTGCCTCAATCTCACTAGCTGAAACCTCTAAGAAAGCATGGTCATTGTGACATTCCTGTTGTCTGGCCAACTGGCAGTTTGGTAACCTTGTGAAAACTCATGACACTGAGACCTTGCCTCTGTCTTTCCAACTGGTGTTGTTGCTGTGACTTGTGGCATTTTCTATAACCTTCTACCGAGTGGAGATCTTTGGCTAACAGGTTTGGTGTCTATCGTATATCAGGGTGACTCTAGGTGACAACCGGTGTTAGGGAGAGTCTTGGATAGTCAGTATGTCTCATACTCACAAGGGATGTCTTCCCGATAGTTATACACCTGTGGTCGTCAGTGTAACTCATGTGTTTTGGGATGAAGTCATGGTGACCGGGAGAAGTCTCCCCGATAAGCAGCTTCTGAGTGACTTGAAATCTTGGGAGGAAGTCTCAGCGACAATAGGAAGTCTTGTCGATATTGACATGACCATCGATCTATCTGACTGATGAAGAAATTGGTATGACGTGTTCCTATCAGCATGAAGTCTTGGTGAACGTGGATGTTTGGCCAATAGGATTGACTTAGGGTAACTTGGAACATGTGGGGTGAAGTCTTAGCGATGGGTGTTGGTCTTGCCGATAGAAGCACATTTCAATATGACTTTGAAACCTCAGTATGATCTCCTGGCGAAAGCGATGAGTCTTTCCGATTAGTGTATACACTCGGTATAACATGAGGCTCAGAGAGAGGTCTTGGCGAAGAGCAATAGTCTTGCTGATGGAATCCTGACTTCGGCGTAACTCTTGGCGACTGTTGTTTAGAGATCGGTATAACATGAAGCTTAGTGTGAGGTCTCAATGAAAGATGATAGTCTTGCTGATGAGAACATTCCCATCTATGTGACTTGAAGACCTCAGTGAAACCTCTTGGTGATAGTTGAATGTCTTAGCAATAGCGTTGGTGGATGAGTTCAATTGAAGGTCGGTGAGAGGTCTCACCAATCATGTCGATGAAGTGACTCTTTCCAATAGATGGATGCCAATAGGAATACAATGGGTTTTGGTATGACTTGATGACTTCGATGTGATCTCCTAGTGATAGTGATAGTCTCACCGATGTGCATGCTAGGGTCGAAGCAACTTGTAAGCTAAGTGGAACCTCTTTCCGATGGAGATGACTCTTGGTGACAATGTGTAAACGAGTCTTGTGGCATCACAGAGACACTTCTTGTGTCTCACTGACATGTGACACAAGTTGATCGTTGTTGACCGAATGAAAACTATTCGATGTGGTGTGATATGGACCAACCGAGAAGGTAGAACATGAACTGTTGTAACCATTTCTGTGTGGAAGGAAAAATCTACACCAGAGTGGAAACATCTTCATTATGATGACAATGATGAGTTGGTGATTGCTTTCTAACTGTTGAAGAGGGAATGCATATATGTATGCACTGGACATTCTAGAAGTTAGATGACAGAAGAAAGCTAATAAGCTAGAAGTTGAAGAGCCAACGAGTGGTGAAGGCTAAGAGGCTGGCTGGATGGCCAGGGACTTTGAGGCCAAAATAGAGGAGAAGAGAGAACTCCTGATCATGAATCTTGTTTGACTTCTCTTATGTTGATTTGCACTGTATATACGATGGTATGGAAATAGTGCAAGGATTGTTTAGTTTGAGAAGTTGATTAGTATTTGTACAGGGAGATCATTTGCTACTAGTTGTATCCAGAATGAACAAGATGTAATCTTTGAAAGGCTAAGAGCCTGAAACTGTATTGTAACTTTCAGTTGTTGAATAATACAATGGCTCAAACTTTAGAGAGGGGTTTTTTTACTTGAAAGGGTATTCCCCACGTAAATTTTTTGTGTTTTGTTTTCTATAGTATCTTTCATCTATGTTGATTCTATTCCTAGAATCTGTCATTGCTGGCTGTTGAATTTACTTGTGATTCTCTAAGAAGGATTAATGTGGGAATTAACTGCGTCTATTTCTAGTTTAGGACATAGTTGTATGTCTTTGAGGTAACCTAATCAAAATAAAAGTTACCGAATGCACCACTTCTTGGAGTTTCTATGAGATGTGCTCCATTAATTTCCTTACAAGTTGTATTAGAGCCTTCTTCTAGCTATTGGTTCTGGATATTTCTCCTGTGAAGATTTCTTAGCTTGATGGGCTGGAAGAAATCTAGAGGAATGGACTGATGTATTGATCCTTTGATGAGTGGAAGCCTTGTGGTATTCTTAGACAACATGTAGCTTGAAGGATGGTCAAGATGGAAAAGGGAGTTGGTCATGTTGTGATCTATGTCTCCTGGCTGGTAGAGGTTTAACCTTGGAGTATGAGGTAGATTTTCTTGCTCTGTGGCTGTGCAGCAATAAATCTTTCATATTGGTGTCTGTATGACAGGCTCCTGGGTGATATGAAGAAGCCTATGTTTTTTCTCAGTCATGGAAGAGGGTGCCTATGCTAGGTGGTGATTCCTGGTGTTGGAAGGCACTGTTTCCTATTAACCTTGAATGCTTGAAGGCTATGGAGTTAATCATTAAGATGATTTGCAAGCTTTTGAATAGCTCATCTCTCTTTCTTGGATGCATGTACATGGTGGTAGTTTTAGAGTTGGTTTGAAAGAGGCCTAGATTCTCCTAAACTACTAGTTTCTTTCTAAGAATGATTTGTACTTGCATGGCTCTATGGTTTTGCAGGTTTTACACAGTCAAGCAAAACTTGTGGTATTGTGGAATTGCTGTGAAGTGATTTTCTAGGCACTAGCTTTTTTGGGGTGCTACTAGATGAGATAGTTGCAGTTCTGCATGCATGCTTGGTGCATGGTTTTGAGGAGGTATGACTCCTTCTCTGCATGGGAGTGTTGGTAAGTATTTAGTCACTCAACATTCTTGTGGTAACGCTTGTGGGTTCCTTGATTATGGTGCTCATCGTGGACATGATTTCCAAATCAGATTTGGCATAATCTGGTGTTTGAGTCATGTTGTCTACGTGGATATTCTCTTTGAAATCTCAGTGTTGTAGTTTTCAATATGATGATGGGTTTTCATGTTTGATAAGTGTGATCTACGAGTTATGCGGTTGATGGATTAGCTACCCATTGGCTGCAGTGAGATAACTTTGATGTGGACTATCTTTATCCATGAGGTTGATTCTTTGCATGTGCAAACTTGTTAGTTGGCCTTGTCTGTGGTCACTTGCGTATTGGTGTGATTGATTTGAGATGAGAAGATGGTTATTGTTGAGTACCTGAATAGTCACTTATGGGAACCTAAAGTAGATGGTCATGATGCTTGGAGAGCTTAGATGTCATGTTTCATTGGGAGCTTCAGCAGTGACTATGTGTTCATCACATGTTGGTGAATGGTCTTCTTTAGTGTTGCAGATGTTTCAAGGGGGAGCTTTTATATCCTGTTGCTATAGAAGGGTTCCTTCACATTTGTATGCACATTATTTGAAGATGTGCAACATCTTGAAACCATGGAGGATTCTTGGAGTCTTTGGCTAAGATGTTGGTGGTGCTTGACAGGTGATGTTGCTTTTAAGTTTATTTGCTTTATGTCATGGTATACTCTTGCGTATACACCAGAGTTTTGGAATTATGCATTGTACTTGAGACAATGGAGAATTCACTCATAGCATGATATCTCTTTAGGGGATATGTAGATCATGGTGTCATGATAAGTTCCTGATTCAGCTAATTGGAACTTTGACAGTGATCTGGTAATTCTTTGTGTATTGGGTGCTTTGATTATTTGCTTGATACTTCATGATAGTGCAGTAATGCAGTTGAAGTTTAGCATGGGATGATAAATTGCTAGTACTCATGGATACATGAATAATAAGGTGAGGTTGTTTTTCTCTTATGAGAGAAGTATTTCTTCTTGTTACTCTTGTTAAAAAAAATTTCAGCAGAAAGTTCGAGAAGCCTACACTTTGGTTGAATGAGAGTTCAATAAGAGACCTATGAGGAGATTTCTCTTGGATTAGTCATGATTACTTGTTTATCTTGAAGGAGTATTCTCATTCCCACTCTTGGTCTACTTGGCAGTTTATCTGAAAGGTATTTGGACCATTATATTTTTCAAATGTGTTTTATTAAGTTCACTTTCATGATATGGATCTTGAATTACTATTTAACTTTTGGTTCTAGAAGACTCATAGTGGAAGTTGTACAGTTTGTACTATCTCCTTGAGCTTTTGTGTTATGTAATTTACTAATGAGAATTGGTAGGAGATGATACATGGGCTAATTTCCTGAAATGGGAAATGAATTAGCTTGATCTTCTTTGAGAAGCTTACATCCATGTTGTTATCAGAAGTTGGTTTGATCTTGGTGATTGAACAAATGGATGTTGTTAAGGTTTGTTTTATGGGATGTGAAGAAGATCATTCTTGACACAGTTGGCTATTAGAAGTGTATGAAGGAGGATGTTCTACAGGAAGATGATGTGCAGAGTTTCTCTCTATAGCTGTGAAGGTTTGTGGTGAGAGAAATGTTTCTTGTTGCAGTTTGTTGTAGGTTGTGCATGTCATTGTGGATATTTCCTTGGTACTACTAGGTTACATTTCCTATGTGTTGTTATTGGTAGACTTGTGGTGCCTTTGATCTTTTAGATCTGGATTACTCAGGCAATGGGAGTTCCTATATGTGTCTTGTCTTCTTTGACTGGTTTACACTGGAACTTGTATTTGTTGTTAATGGATTGGCAGGAGTTTACTAATGGTGATACCTTCAAGGTATGTGAGATTGGATGGTATAGCATGAGCTGTGGGTGTTCTTTTTAGTCACATGGGTTTATTAGTTTGATGGAAGCAGTCAGTCTGATTATTGTTCTAACCGGTGTTGTTTATCTTATTTCTGGAGAATGACTTTATGGGTGTGCTTTGTTTAAATTTCTGAAGTTGATGTTGCTTCTGTATAGCATTTTGAGCACAGTGAAGTGGTAGCAATATCTTGTTGAAGATTCCACTGGGATCTTTTGCTTGTGTTCATTGGAATGGTGCTTATTCACCTTGGAAATGTATCTTTCTTCCACACATGGAAGATGACACGATTGTTGCTTGAATGGTGGAAATCTTGGATGTTGGAGCATATTTCTTGATAGAGCATGAGAGCATGTTGAGATCTATGTGGTTTCCTGGAAGGCTGTGATTGGTTGCTTTGTTGGACAGTGAGTTACAGTTGGATGCCTGGTCTTTGTTACAGATTGTCTAATGGACTATTATCTATGGACTCATGTTGATTGAGTGTCTTGAGTGTTGTAGGGTTTGAACTGGTGGAGCTAGTGTGATCTTAGTTTCTGGCTACTTTGGAGGTGCCTATGTGATCTTCGTCAAGTGGGAGATTGTTGGAATTGTTGCCTCAATCTCACGAGCTGAAACCTCTAAGAAAGCATGGTCACTGTGACATTTCTGTTGTCTGGCCGACTAGCAGTTTGGTAACCTTGTGAAAACTTATGTCGTTGATACCTTGCCTCTTTCTTGCTGAATGGTGTTGTCACTGTGACTTGTGGCATTTGTTGTAACCTTCTACTGAGTGGAGATTTTGGGCTGACGATTTTGGTGTCTATTGGATATCTGGGTGACTCTAGGTGACAAGCAATGTCAGGGAGAGTCTTGGACAGTCGGTATGTGTCATACCAACAAGGGATGTCTTGCCAATAGTTATACACTTGTGGTCCTCAGTGTAACTCATGTGTTTTGGGATGAAGTCATGGCGGTCGGGAGAAGTCTCATTGATAAACAGGTTTAGAGTGATTTGAACTCTTGGGAAGAAGTCTCAGCAATGATAGGAAGTCTTGCCAATATCGACATGGCCTTTGGTCTATCTAGCTGATGAAGAAATTGGTATGGGGTATGTGCAGGATCATCATGAAAAAAAAGGGCCCTTAAGTGGCAAAAAACTCAAAAAAATTAGAGTTAGACAACTTGATGTAAAAATTTGAATAATTTATCTAAATTATTTCAAAAATATGTAAGAATATAATTTGTAGGATATTGAATGTAGATTCTAAACTACTAGGTTTGTTTAAGAAAAAAAATCTATTTGGTGAAAATTTGAAATTTCAATGTAGTAGTACTTAAATTTCAAGGAAAAAATAAGGTGTCTGTCTGACCACCCTAACCACAATAAAATGATAAAAAAATTTATAAGATTTTAGATATAAGTAGAGGACTCATGTCCAGATGTGATGCATATTTTTTTGTAATTTGTTTCCATGTAAATAATTAATTATGATTTTTTATTAGAAATTTTAAAAAATATAAAAAACTTATATGCACATTAACTTGATCAAAACTTCATGAAATTGAATTTTTCTTTTTTTTAATCCTATAGTATGTGAAGCATAGAATGTGACGCATGTTTTGGATTCAAAAAATGTGATACCATTTGAAAGATATATATATATTTTTCAATTAGTCTATCAAGCGGAACTTTAGTCATAATTTGAATAGAAAATGAATAATAATTACTTATGAAATTCAAAGTAAAGAATAATTTATATTGGTGGATGTTGAGAATCTCCTTTAAAAACCCTTTTCATTTCATCAATTTTGGGTTAAAAAAAAGTCGTCAGCCAAAAACCCATCATATTGCCACTTTTTGGCCCATCATGATCCTGTACATACCCTATGATGTGTTCCTATCGGCATGAAGTTTTTGTGAACGTGGATGTCTGGCCAATAGGATTGACTTAGGGTAACTTGGAAGATGTGGGGTGAAGTCTTAGCAATGGGTGTTGGTCTTGCCAAAAGAAGCACATTTCAATATGACTTTGGAACCTCGGTATGATCTCTTGTCGAAAGCGATGAGTCTCACCGACTGGTGTATACACTTGGTATAACATGAGGTCGGTGAGAGGTCTTGGTGAAGAGCAATAGTCTTGCTGATGGAATCCTGACTTTGGTGTAACTCTTGGCGACTGTTGTTCAAAGATCGGTATAACATGAAGCTCGGTGTGAGGTCTCGACGAAAGACGATAGTCTTGCCGATGAGAACATTCACATCTATGTGACTTGAAGACCTTGATGAAACCTCTTGGTGATAGTTGAATTTCTTAGTGATAGCATTGGCAGATGAGTTTAACTGAAGGTCAGTGAGAGGTCTTGTCAATCATGCCAATGAAGTGACCCTTGTTGATAGATGGATGCCGATAGGAATACAATGGGTTTCAGTATGACTTGATGACTTTGATGTGATCTCTTGGCGATAGCAATAGTCTCACCGATGTGCATGCTGGGGTCAAAGAAAATTGTAAGCTTGGTGGAGCCTCTTGCCAATGGAGACGAATCTTGGTGACAATGTGTAAATGGGTCTTGTGGCATCGGAGAGACACTTCTTGTGTCTCACTGACATGCAACACAATTTGATCGCTATTGACCAAATGAAGACTATCCAACGTGGTGCAATGTGGACCAACCCGAGAAGGTAGAATGTGAACCATTGCAACCGTTTCTGTGTGGAAGTTAAAATCTACACCAGAGTGGAAACATCTTCATTATGATGATGATGTTGACTTGGTGATTTCTTTCTGACTGTTGAAGAACAAATACATATATGTATGCATTGGACATTCTAGAAGTTAGATGACAGAAGAAAGCTGATAAGCTAGAAGCTGAAGAGCCGACGAGTGGTGAAAGCCAAGAGGCTGGCTAGATGGCCAGGGATTTTAAGGATGAAATAGAGGAGAAGAGAGAACTCCTCATCATGAATCTTGTTTGACTTCTCTTATGTTGATCTGTGTTGTATATGTGATGGTATGGAAATAGTGCGAGGATTGTTTTGTTTGAGAGGTTGATTAGAATTTGTATAGGGAGATCATTTGCTACCAGTTGTATCTAGAATGAACAAGATGTAATATTTGAAAGGATAAGAGCCTAAAATTGTATTGTAACTTTCTATTGCTAAATAATACAATGGCTCAAACTTTGGAGAGGTGTTTTTTACCCAAAAGGGTTTTCCCCACATAAAATCTTTGTGTTCTGTTTTCTATAATATCTTTCATCTGTGTTGGTTCTATTCCTAGAATATGTCATTGCTTGCTGTTGAATTTACATCTGATTCTCTCAGAAGGATTAATGTGGGAATTAACTGTGTCTATTTCTGCTTTAGGACATAGTTGTATGTGTCTTTGAGGTAACCTAATCGAAATGAAAGTTACCAAAGGAACTACTTCTTGGAGTTTCTATGAGATGCACTCCATTAATTTCCTTACAGGTAGCCATAGGTGGTGACAGGAGTAGAATCAAACCACATTCATGTGGGAACATTTTGAGAAAGAAGAAACTCTGGAATATTATGCACCATGGTAATTTTACTCCATTTTTTGAGAGATTGAACATGCATGACCCTAATGCCTCAGTGTAATTTTTTTCTTTTTGGCATAAGCATAAACTCATGGTTAAAGGTTTGGAAGTGGAGGTAAATGAGGATTTGGTTGCCACTATTATTAGGATGCTGATGGTGGACCAAAATTTCTTCAAGGATAAAAGGAGTAATGAGGAGGCAATGGTCCAGGTTTCTAAAGATGATGAGCAGAAGCAACTAATCAAATTGGAGAGTTAGGGCTATGAAAGAACTTCCCTCAAGAAAATTTGGGCAAGTGTTACTAAGGTGTTGATGCATTTCATGACTCTAGAAAGGAGATTTGGGGCTATTCTTGGTCACCATTTTACTCTCCTCAACCATTTCAGACATGGTTTTTTCATTTCACTCCCTTTCATTCTATTATCATTTTTGGAGGTTTCGATGTATGCACATCTGAAGAATAGGAGGGTCCCCGTCCTCCATGAAGGGCTTATTTTATTAATTATGGAGCATGTCAAGACTCTTATCCCCACTCTGGCCATCAAGGGAAAGGATAAATCTTTAAATGATTTTTCAAGGTTGTCAAGTTCGGAGTCCTCTTTAGATGAGGAGGAGGAATGGAACAAAGATGAGGAGGATGTTTCTCCTATGATTGTGACTTTGTCTTCAAAGAAGAGGAATGTGGTTAGTGCTAAGAGCAATAGAACTAATAAGTGGTTGAACCTTTCTAAGAGCGAGGACATAGAGGTGGGGTGAGTCTTCTCCCAAATCTATGGAGGTGTTTGTTGGTAAAGATGTTGTTGGTGGGCGCCTTGAGGTGGGAACACTGAATAATGTTGTGGGTTTGGTTGACAGACTAAGGAGGCTATCAAGGTGTATTGCTAACCTAAATAATAAGGCCTCTGAGGGTTTTGAATAAGGACCCCAATGTGGCTAGTGAGGTTAAGGATTTTGGTGATAAGATGGTCACCATTGAGGATTCTCCCTTGCAGGACTTTCCCAAGGAGGAGCAAGACAAGGAGGTTAGGGATCTGGATGAGGAGGTTGCAAAAAAAAAAAAAAAATAGGAGCTCTTGAAGGTAAATCCTCTCTCTAAGGAATTTTCTTACCTTCATTATGATGACACATGAATTATTGGATATGGCTAGAGCTGGGGCCATTGGCACCTTTAAATTAGCTAAATGGACTCTGCAGGAATTCAATAAGACTAATATTAAGATTAGAGGTTTAAAGGAGAATATGAAGAATGTTCCAAAGGATTCGATGCCAAGCATTCTTATAGATAGAATGGTGGACCTTGAAGGTTTCTATCATGACTTTAAGGCTCTATGTGATGATAAATTGTCAGCTCTGGAAGCCAATGTTTTAGGCATAAATTTCACTATCAAAAAAATAATGCAGGCATGCCATATCTCTATGAAGAATAGCGCAAACTCCTTGGAAGTCCTTTTCAGGAAAAATAAGTGAGCTCAGGGAAGATCAGGTTTATTTCTCTGAGCTTATAGAAAAAGAGCATGCAACCAAGGGAAAAGGTTAAAAAGATGCTAAGGATGATGAAAAAGGACCTATTGGCAAAGGTTCATCTGATTGGAAGAAATCATTTGATGCTGAGATGAAGCTGTTGGATATGGTTGAAAGGTATAGGAACTGGCAGATTGAGGCAGCCAACACTATGAGTGGCTTGAATTAGTTCCTAGTATTTTCTTTGTTACTTTCTATTTCCTGTTGGGTGTAGATTTCTTTTAGGTTGTTTTGTTGTTTTGTCGTTGTTGGGTGTTGTTGGTAGTTGATTTCCTTTTTTTTGTGTTGCACCTGTCCGATTGTTTTTTTTGGTTGTTGGGTTGCTACTGGTGGTCTTTTGAAAATAATTTCTTGCAACATTTTGTAAATTTTGTTGTAAAGGGTTTTGGGTCCCTTGAAAATTGATATTTCCCTTATAATCAAGACAATAAGGTTGAAGGATCTTAAGAACTAGAATACCATGAAACAATGAGTCCCTTGTAGTAAGTAAGTAGGTAGTCTATAGGGCATAGTTTTATTTTATAAAAAAAATGATCATGAATGGATTCTTCAAGTGACAGTGAGTGAGTTGTTTGAGATTACAATTAAGGGTCCAATATTCAGTTTTCAAGGTAGTTAACAAAGTAGTAAATGTGCAAGAAAATCAAACCCTACATAGCAAACAATTCACAATGTTATCTTGCATAATGCCTTGATTTTGAAGACAAAAAACTTATTATATCTTGATGAATTTAGTGATGGGTGAAGCCACAATAATGGTTTACAATTCCAGTGAGGAAGGAAAACTCACAAAAAATGACCCCATGGCAAAAACTGTTATTTTGGGGGTTCGTACATACCTACAGGTTTGACCAAACCCATAAGGGGTTCACTCAAACTAGGGTTCAAGCGAACGTATTCCCTTGTTTTCCACCCAAAAACCAAATAAAAATACACTATGTGAGGTGGTTCGAGCAAACCCTAGGGGTTCGCTCGAACCCCTATGGGTTCGTGTCAACCCCACTTAACCCTCATTCTATCGCTTAGACACAAACAAAACCTAAATTATTTAACTTAAAAGCTTGGTTTAAACATGAAAATGGTGGATACTTCACAAACCCAACTAGAATCAGGTATTCATCAGAACAAGCTATCCAACGAATATAATTTTGATATATATATTTTTTATTATGCATTGTTTTTAGTTTTATTAAATATATGTTTTTCACCAAAAATGAAGGTCTTTGTTCTACACATGTGAAAAAATAGCATATTATCAAAAAAAATAAAAAATGAGTGCACTAGATATTGAATTCCTTGATCCAACAAAAAAATAAAATTGAATTTCAATATATACAAAAATGTTACAGATTATGCAGTCATGCTATGTCTGAATTGTAATTGGTTTGACTTTGAAACTTTATTAAAGAAAAAATATTCAATAAAAAACTATCTAACCAAGTGGAAGCACTAGATATCAAAGTTACAAATCTAAATTTGAAAGAATTATAGTTTTATCCTTCATGGAAAAAAATTTATGTGTTATATGGTGTGCGTGAATTTTTTAAAATGTTGTTTTTAAAAAAAAAATAGTTTTCGTGGGAGATGGAAAAAGAAGTGCAATCTAATTCCAAAAATTTTGAAAAAAATATTTTTAGAATCTATAGACAAAATTTGATGAGACTCTAGTTTGCATCATCTTCAAATTCCTCATGGTTTAGCCACTATAGGTGCCTGAATGTGAAGATTTTGTTAAAAATAATAATTTCATTGTCCAGTTTGGCCAAAAATTGTAAACCACTATTATGGGATCACCATGACCTTAATGGTCAATCACTGGAAACCATGATTTTAAAACATACTATTGTGCTTATGGTGGAAAAAATTTAAGCAAAGAAGTGTGTGGTGGTTTGGAGCAATGGTAAGTATGAAGCACTTGCTTTATATGCATACTATGCAATCTAGCTTAAGACAA
Source organism: Sequoia sempervirens (assembly GCA_007258455.2). NCBI lineage: Eukaryota > Viridiplantae > Streptophyta > Pinopsida > Cupressales > Cupressaceae > Sequoia > Sequoia sempervirens. Next base: position 693,100,869 of record VDFB02271358.1, read on the forward strand.
CATTCTTAGAAGAGATTGAAGGTGTATTATGGAACTCAAGGGTTACCAAGATGATGATTAAAGAAATGACTCAGATCTATTTAAAAGCCATTGTCATGAAGATATTAAATATGTCACATGAAAAACCCTAGAAACTAGAGTAATGAATACAGTGCCAAAAAGGACAGTGAGGTGGGGCAGATTTAGGAGATCTCCACATTATCTAATCATAGGTAAATACATCATTTATTTACTTTTTAAAATTAAAAGAAATAATTCTAAACCCTATATAGGATACATTGATACTTCAAAAGAATCTGAAGGAATTTGAGATTATGTAAATATATGTCAATTGAATACCTAGATTACAAACAACAACATGAAAAATGTAACCCTTGGTGAGCAAAGTAGGAATGAGATAAGTAGAAACGAATCCTATCCTTCTTATCACACACATCTCCTTACCATTCCCTATCATTTTTTACTTAAAAACTTCTCCATTTTGGTGAGCTACGCCTAAAAATAAAGTTTCAAAGAAGGTTTTAGAGTATTTTTATTAAAATGGAAACTCCATTTTGGTGGGCTATGCCTAAAAATAATATTTTGAATGAAGTTCTAGAGTATGTATATTAGAGTATTTTGGCAGGCTATTGATTCTTGATTCCTTAAATGATTTGATGAATAAATGGCCAACTATTTAGTAATTTTTATTTGTGTGATTAAATAACTTTTTATTCAATGACCAAATTAGTGATTTATTTACTCATTTATAGCTTAGTTGCAAAAAAATTAGTAGAATTTAGCCATATTTAGTTGTTATGACTAAAAAATTTAGTCACGTAGTCATTTATTTTCTAAATTCTAGAAATGATCATACATGTTGTTGAGCTAATGTTGTGATGTAGCATGGAAGATTAATTCAAGATCCCATTGAAGCATTGTTTCCAATCAAGTGTTGTGATCAAGATCTACATTCATTGAGGCTACTTCATGCTTTTTTGTAGATCTACAAGGTTTCAAACAAGGTTCTATTGTTTCATCTTATGTTTCATGTTTCATTTCATTCATGCTTTATTTCTCATTAAGGTTTGATTACCAAAATAGGGTTTGACCAAGGCAAACCCCCATTCCATAAAAAATAACACTTTCTCTCCCTCTTTGTGAGAATGCAAGTTTATAGCTTGAAGAAAAGTGGATTCAAAGCCTTCTAAAGTATAAAAATGACAAATTTGCAAAAGTCATCAAAGTTGTCATGAAAATTTTTCAAGGCTCACATAAACTCAAATCTAGGGCAGGATATCCAACTTATTTGCATGAAATCAGTGGGAAAGTGCTTATTTGATCCATCTTTAAAGGCTCACAAAGTTTCATTTTAGAATTCTGCTCCTAGGAAACTTTGTGAAAAAATGATACTGATATGACACTTGTGGGGTACGAGTCCTGGTATAACACTTTTTTTGGATTTCAAAGGATTTAGACTTGTCATTGTGAAATTTTAATTTTTACCCTATAACACCTTTCCACATAATCCTAGATGACAACACAAACACAACGGAAGTGTAAATTTTTTTTTAAAGGTGTAATTAATAACAAGTAAAATGAGCTACACTTAATGCATACATCTTCTAACATATGTAACAATGCTTACATTTGAATCCCATAATATATAAAATTAAACTAATCTATAGCATATAAATAATACTCACGAAATAAAGAACATAGATCCAAAAGCATTAAACTCATCACATAAGATACAAAGTACATTAAAGAATTATTCATAGATTGCATTCATTCAATAAAGTAGTTACAAGACTCATTTCCAAAATGAGGAAGATCATACAATAATGTTACAATAACAAAGACACAAGAGTCCCCCTAAAATACAAATAAGGAGAAATACATAAACATAAGTATCTAACTGATACAAAAGAACATAAGAAATAATACAAAGCAAATGGTACACGTGAGCTCTCCAATCTAGAAGATCCTGCCATCATGAACATGAAATGGGAACCTAATGATATAAGGTGCACATTCCACCCAACCAAGTGGTACCCAAAAGCCCACCCTCTATGCTAGGAGATAGTAAAAAGGTCTTCCTAGACAAAACCAACAACCTTTAGACATAGGAAACACACAATACTATACCATACAAGAACATCACATACATAAAGGTTACATTGCTTCCAAAGTAAAAGAATCAAGTACATCAACTACATGATACATACTAACTATTGTCATAGGAGAAATTTCATCAAAAAGTTGCATGGGTTACCCTAGTGCGACTTTGTGCACCGACCCCCATTAAGAGCCACTCCCCTACTGAAAACACAAGGATCTAATCCAAAATAAAAGAGGCAACACATACTGTTCATAGTAACCGAGTGTTTAACTAAAACTCAATCAAGTACACTACCCAAGAGAAAACAAAGGTCTAAACCATAAAACATAACATCCAGCTCATAAAATAACATCATCTGGAAGACTTACAAAATCACAACTAACATATTTCCCCAACAACATGAACAAAAGAAATCATAATTTAATAGAAATTTAGGAAAGTAATAAAACTGCCATTAGGATTTCCTAAATCGAATTTCCATCTCAAGAAAACAATAGTACATTCCTGAAATAATTTTATCTCCATGTAATTTTATTCCCAGGCTATAAAGAAATTAAATCTAATTGTTTAAATCAATTTCCCAATTGCATCAATATAAAAATCTAATTTCCACTTTACAAAATTTCATTTTAAAATATTTATTTGTGCATTTAATGCATCTATCATAACAAAATATCCATTTAAATATATATATATATATATATATATATATAATTATTGTGTCGTAGAAAAATGGCCCCTTGTCATTTTCATGGCTTTTAGGTCTTGTTTCATTATGTTTTACATTTTTTTCCTTAATTTTATGTTGCAATATGGCTTGAACATGCTTATTTTAAGTATTAAAATTAAATATTGAAGTCTTGTGAATGTGTTGTGAAGTGTTGTAAAGTATTTCTAAATTATTCTACACTCTATTTAATATAATTCACCTAAAAAACATCTTCTTACACATCAACAAGTCCTATTTTAAAGTGTTGTTAAGTCTTGTAATCAAGATTGACACTTTTCTAGGCATTTTCCCCTTATTTATCTCTTTCTCATGTTTTATTTGACCCCTTTATACACTCATAAGCTTTATTTAAGTATATTATTGAATATATTCCCGACACACAACATTAAATGACATTTAATTCCTGACACTTAAGTTCAAGTACTAGGTGGGACCCATTCACCATGGGTGGCGAATGAGTCCACCTTGGATCGAAAATTCAAAATATTATAAATTTCTTTTGGGATTTATTCAAAATTATGCTTGATTTCAGCCTATGATGATGTGTGAACAATTACTAAAACACAAGATTGATATAAATAAGTTAATTTCACCTCTTTTCATCCATCCATCCATCCAACATATTGATGTAGGAGCATCCAGTGCTGTGAGGGCAATCTTGCATCACCCACAAATGTGATTTCCATTTATGTTCCTTTTTTTTTTTCTTTTTGGAGATGTTTTTGCATTTGTGGATACCCTTTTCGTTGAATAAGAGTTCCCAACTTTCAGAACTGCATGTTTGCTTTTTCTGCTCAACTGCTATTTTTTAGCGAGTGTGAATTTGAAGGTGTGGAAAGAAAAAAATTTATGGGAAGGTTCATGATGGAAAAATAAGCACTTTGGCAAAATAATTAGGTCAAGATCATTCACGGTTTGAAAGTTATTCAAGTTCCAGTTTCTGCTTTTGCCCTGAAAAACCTTCTGAGTCTAGTTTAAGGCACTAATCGGTCCCGTACAAGTCCAATTTTTTTTGAAATTGGCATAAGATGGTTCCTAGCATGTTTTTCACTCTAGGACCTTTCTGATGGTGCAAATGGTTCGAAAAACAGAGTCCCAGATCAAAAGTTATGGCTTCCGAAAGTTGGCCAATTTTTTGAAATTTGCCAATTTTCTAATTAGGACTCAATGTTTGAATTTCAAATTGTAATTTTTGGTGCCAAACCGCCAAAACTCATATCTCAAATTTTTTTTTGGCTCCAAACTAGAAAGGGGCTATTTATGGACTAGTTTCTAATTTTTGGGTAGCTTTTTGGGGAAAGGAGTTCGCATCCTGCGAAGAGGGGATTTTCTGTAATTTTCAGTAATTTCTGAAACTGTTGTAGCTTGCATGTATTGCAAAGCTTGAGGATTTGGGATCCTCTGCGTGTAAGATTTTCATTATTGAATAGTAATAAATTTTTCTAGTTGTGTGCATTATTTCTGTATCTTGGGTTTGTTCCCTCATCAGGTGGTATCAGAGCGGGTTTTCTTGAGCATGTGAACAAATCATCCATCATGAGGTAGTTTGCACCAGGACCATGGTTGTGGGTTCAATATCTTCAAGATGCCTCCAAGAGTGATTCCTAGTAGGTGTGGTGGTGCCAGAGGTGGCAGAGGTTGCAAAAATACTGGTGGAAGAGATCCATTGGTAGCCAAGGGTTTCATATCCCTTCAAAGACAAATTGATGCATAGCAGGAGCAAATGAGAAGAGGGTTAAACCTGGGAAGGAGAGGAGAAAGTGAGGATGAAGAAGACATGGAATATTCAAATATAGAAGAGAAAGAAGAAGCAATTGATCAAGATCAAATGTGGCTAATAAGGGCCATTTTGAAGATTGGAAAAAGACCCAAAAAATAAGTCCCCAATTATTTTAGAAGTTTGAACCCAAAAGAGTTGATCGACTAGATCAATGAGTTAGAAGAGTATTTTGAGTATGAAGAAGTAGAGGACCTAGATCGGGTTAAGTTTCCAAAAACGAAGCTGAAGGGCCATGCCAATATTTGGTGGAAAGAGGTCCAGTTGGAGAGAAATTGAAGAGGAAAAAGAAAGATCAGTAGTTGGGATCGCATGGTGGAGAAACTAAATAAGTAGTTCATACCAGTAGACTAAGAGTTAGATTTGATGAAGAAATTGCAAGGGTTGAAGCAAGGAAGTAGATCTGTGAAAGAATACACAAAATATTTTCACAAGATGATCATTAGAACGGGCCATGCAGAGGCCAAGAAGGAGAAGGTAGCTTGTTATCTTAATGGGTTACGACTGAGCATTCAAGAGGAGCTAAGCCTAGTCAAAATGACCACCATTGAGGATGCATACTTGTTTTCTCTAAAAGTTGAGAAGTTGAATAAAAGATTTGACAGCAAGCAAAAGGGACAAGGAGGTCAAAGCGGAAGGGGTAGTCGAAGATCTTTTAGGAGTAGAAATGAGGATGAAAGGAAAAATGAAGATGTGGGTACGAGTTGAGGCCAGAAGAATGATAACTTCTACTACCCTTGTGATAAAAATAGTGTTGATCAAAGAGGTAGAGGATGAGGAAGATCTGGGCTAGGACCCGAAAGGCATGGTTTCAGAGGAACTTGTTTCCATTGTGGTGAAGAAGGGCATCGAGCCTATGAATGTCCACAACACCAAGGAAGGACATACATAAGGTCAAAAGGTCATGGAAGTGTTGCACATGTGGATGAGGAGGCTTAATCTGAGCATTCAGATGATGCTAAAAGGGGAGAAGCCCTAGTGGTTAGAAGAGCCTTGGTGACTGAAGAGAAGGAACCAAAATAGAGGAAGAATCTATTTCACACAAGGTGGAAGTTTGAAGACAAATGTTGTGATGTCATTATTGACAGTGGGAGCATTGATAATCTGGTGTTAGAAGAGATGGTTATGAAGTGGAAGATGAAAAGGGAAAGGCATCCACATCCATATAAGATTTCCTAGTTGCAGAAAGACCACAAAGTTTTTGTCAATGAGTAGTGCCTAGTGAAGTTCAAGATTGGAAGGTATCATGATGACATACTTTGTGATATCATCCCCATGGATGTATATCACATGTTTTTGGGGAGGATGCGACAGTTCGATAGGCGTGTTGTACATGATGGCCATGCAAACACTTATTCCTTAATGAAGGATGAAGTCTACCATAAGTTGAAACCCTTGAAGAAGAACAAAGAAAAGGTATGCAGTAGTGCTAGAATTTATTTTGTTGATGGAAGGATATATTTAGAAGGCATGAAACATGAACATATGTGTTATGCATTGATTCCAAGAATGGATAAGGAAGATAGTGAGAAGGTGCCAATAGAAGTTTCTGGACTATTCGATGAGTTTCACGAGATTATTTCTGATAACATACCTGAGGGTTTACCACCAATGAGGAAGATTAGTCATTAGATTGAATTGATCCCTAGAGCCAGTTTACTAAATAAGGCGGCTCATAGAATGACTCCTACAGAAAATGAGGAGTTGAACAAAAGAGTTCAGGAGTTGTTGAGAAAGGGTTTTATTTGAGAGAGTCTGAGCCCGTGCAATACCTGCAGTACTAGCACCAATGAAGGATGGGGAGTGGAGGATGTCTATAGACTCCTGGGCCATAAATAAGATAACAATCAAGTACAGATTTCCCTTGCCGAGGATGGATGACTTGATGGATTGTTTGAGTGGAGCTTAGTACTTCATAAAGATTGATCTGAAGAGTGGGCATCACCAAATCCGGATTCATGAGGGAGATGAATGGAATACTAACTTCAAGACCAAAGAGGGCCTGTACAAGTGGTTAGTCATGCCTTTTGGGCTAACCAATGCACCAAGCACATTCATGTTGCTCATGAATGAGGTACTGAAAGAGTTTCTAGGAAGTTTTGTCATTGTGTATTTAGATGATATATTTATTTTTAGTAAGAAATTGGATGAGCATTTAATGCAAATTCTTAGGTTTTTTGAGAAATTGAGAGAGGAGAAACTATTGATAAATTTGAAAAAGTGTAGTTTTGTTAAAAAAGAGTTAGTTTACTTAAGGTTTGTTGTCTCAGCAGAGGGTCTGAAGATGGACCTAGAGAAGGTGAAGGATATTTTGGAATGGCCTACCCCAAGAACTACTATTGAGGTGAGGTCTTTCCATGGTTTGGCCAGTTTTTATAAAAAATTCATTAGAAACTTTAGTAGTATTTGTGCACCCCTGATTGAAACAATGAGAGGGGATAGAAAAGAGTTCAAGTGGAGCACTGGAGCAGCAAAGATTTTTGATTTGTTGAAGAAGAAAGTGATAGAGAAACCAGTTTTAGCCCTCCCAAATTTCAATAAGGTGTTTCAGGTGGATTGTGATGCTAGTGGTTCTGCCATTGGAGCAGTGATGAGCCTAGAAGGTAAGCCTGTTACCTATTTCAGTGAAAAGTTAAATGATGCAAAGAGAAAGTACTTTTTCTATGATTAGGAATTTTATGCAATAGTTCAAGCATTAAAGAACTAGAGACATTATTTGTTAGCAAATGATTTTTTTCTATTTACTGATCATCAAGCATTATAGTATCTGAATAGTCAATGAAAATTAAATTTGAGGCATATGAAATGGGTAGAGTTTTTGCAAAGTTATACCTTTGTTTTAAAGCATAGGAGTGGCAAGTCGAATAGGGTTACAGATGCCTTAAGTAGGAGGTAAACATTGTTGAAAGAGATGTAGATTGAATTGGTTGGGTTAAATGAACTCAAGACATTGTATCATGAAGATCATGATTTCATAGACGCTTAGAAAGCTTGCAAGGAGCTTGTTATAGTTGATAGGATGAAGTGGCTGGATTTTATAATCCATGATGTCATGCTGTTTAAGGGAAGTCAATTGTGTATTCCGAGGAGTTCCATGAGGGAGAAATTGATAAAGGAGAAGCATAGTGGAGGAATGGTAGGACATTTTGGTCAAGATAAGACCATTTCCATTATCAATGAACATTATTATTGGCCTCAGTTATCACAAGATGTAAAGAATTTTGTGTAGAGTTGCAAGGTATGCCAGATGGCTAAAGGAGTGAGCCAAAATATTGGGTTGTATCAACCCTTACCTGTACTAGAGAGGCTGTGGGAGGATATAAGTATGGACTTTGTTCTTGGTTTTCCAAGGACACAGAGAGGGAATGATTCAATATTTGTGGTAGTTGACAAGTTTTCAAAGATGGCACATTTCATCCCATGCCAAAAGACCCATGATGTAGTCCACATTGTTGAATTTTTCTTCAGAGAGGTGGTGAGGCTACATGGTCTACCAAAGAGTATAATCTTAGGTCGTGACACAAAATTTGTTGGGTAATTTTTGAGGACCTTATGGAAAAAGTTGAAAACAAAGTTGAAGTTTAGTTCTGCACACCATGCATAAACTGATGGGAAGACTAAGGTTGTGAATAGAAGTTTAGGTAACCTACTGAGATGCTTGGTAGGAGATAAACCCAAGGGATGGGACTTGATCTTACCTCAGGCATAATTTTCTTACAATAATTATGTCAACAGAACTACTGGTAGATCACCATTCTAGATTGTGTATGGAGGTAGTCCCAAGACTACTCCAGAATTGAGGAAGATGGACCAAGAGAAGAAGACAAGTGTCGAAGCTGAAGAATTTGTAGAGCACATCAAGAATATACATGAGAAGGTAAGAGAACATATTAACAAGATGAATATGTAGTATAAGGCTAAGCAAGATCAAAAGAGGAGGTATAAGGAGTTTCATATTGGTGATGAAGTGATGGTCCACTTGAGGAAAGAAAGGTTTCCAGTGGGAACCTACAAAAAATTGAAGATGAAGAAGTTTGGTCCCTATAAAATTGTGATGAGGCATGAATCAGGGAATGCATATGAGGTAGAGTTGTTGGATGGAGTCAATATTTCCCTTGTGTTTAATATTTCAGATTTGACAGAGTATCATGAAGGTGGCATAGAGGAAGTACTGACAATGGAATAATGTGGCATTCTAGCACTTACTTAAAAGGAGGAGATTGAAGAAATCCTGGATAGCCGTGTGGGAAGGAGTACCAGAAACAGGAAATATGAAGAATATCTAGTGAAGTGGAGAGGAAGGCCTATGGAAGATTCATCCTAGTTGTCTAAGGCAGAGGTTGACCATTTGGGTTTTCCTCAACCATCTGAGACGTGACAAGGTCACTTCTCAAATTAACCTAGGTGTCTGGTGTAGGAGCATCCAGTGGTGTGAGGGAAATCTTGCATCACCCAAAAATATGCTTTCCATTTATGTTCATTTTCATTGATTTTTGGAGATGTTTTTTGGATTTTTGGATACCTTTTTCGTTGAATAATAGTTCCCAACTTTTAAAACTACTTTTTTGCTTTTTCTGCTCAACTACTATATTTAGCAGGTGTGAATTCGAAGGCATGGGAAGAAAAAAATTTATGGGAAGGTTCATGATGGAAAAATAAGCACTTTGGAGAAATAATTAGGTCAATTTCATTCACGGTTTGAAAGTTATTCAAGTTCCAATTTCTATTTTTTGCCTTGAAAAACCTTTTGAATCTAGTTTGAGGCACTAAACAATCTCATACGGGCCCAAAAATTTCCAAAACTGGTAGAGGTGGTTCTTAGCACATTCTTCATTCCAATACCTTTCTAACGGTGCAAACGGTTTGAAAAACGGAGTCCCAAATCAAAAGTTATGGCTTCCAGAAGTTGGCCGATTTTTGGAAAATTGCCAATTTTTGAATTAGGACTCAATGTTTGAATTTCAAATTGTAATTTTTGGTGCCAAACCGCCAAAACTCATATCTCAAATGTTTTTTTTGACTCCAAACTAGAAAGGGGCTATTTATGGCTAGTTTTTTATTTTTAGGTAGCTTTTTGGGGAAAAGAGTTCACATGCTGCGAAGAAGGGATTTTCTTTAATTTTCTGTAATTTTTGAAACTTATGTAGCTTGCATGTATTGTAGAGCTCGAGGATTTGGGATCCTCTAAATGTAAGATTTTTATTATTGAATAATAATAAAGTTTTCTAGTTGTGTGCATTATTTTTGTGTCTTAGGTTTGCTCCCTCATCACATATTCAACATATCATTCACTCATCCATCCATTCAAGCATTCATTCAAGCATTTGCAATACATTATTGAGCAATTATTGAAGCATCTTGAAGTAGCCATTGACATTGATTCAGACTTGCATCAAGGGTTTTTGGTAAGTTTGTAGTACTTTTATGTTATTCATTTATCATTTCCCTTCCATTTCATTTATCTTTATAGGGTTTGATTACCAAAGTGGGGTTTGACCCTGCCAAACCCCTATTTGCTAACCCTCCAACATTTTTCCCCTTTTTGAATGTGTTTGTAGACTTTGTTTTGTAGATTTAATAGGTTTAAAAGGTGTTGAAAAGTGGAAATCCAGTCAACTAGGTTCTTCAAGTCAACTTATTCCTATTTCAAGCTTGTTGAGTGACGTTTGTTTGTTTCCTGTAGAGTTGACTTTGACAACCCAACATTCAGACTTTTCCAGATCTAGTGTTGCAGAGTTGTTGTCTGATTTTCTAGAAATATAGGAGTGGATTGATTTGCCACCCTTGGTGAATGAGTCCCACCCAAGATAAGAAAATTTGTATTTTGTCAACTTCTAGATCCAGACAGTTTTTCACCAGTAGGAGGACTGATTCACCACCCCTGGTGAATGAGTCCCACTGTGATTTTCTAGTAAGATCATTCAACATTCTAGACATCTCAACATCAACAATTCTCATATAGGTGCACTCAAATTCATCCCTGTACCTTCTCTTCTGCATATTTTCTTCAATTTCACCATTGTTTGCATATCACACTATGTTTTCAAACATATCATAAATATTAGTTTTGCATTCATTTAACTAGTTTCATTTATTCAATTGCATTTATTTTAGTTCATTTATGCATAATTCCATTCCTCATTCCATACTTTTAATGAACTTGTTAGGTTTCTGGCTCCTTTTTCTCTCCTTTTAGGTGAAAAACCCTAGAAGTGCTAGAGATACCTAGAGTGCCAAAAATCTACAGTTCAATTATATATATATATATGTATGTATATATATATATATTTATATACAATTATACATATATAAATATATTATTTAAATATTTTAAAATTAAATTACAATTTTCCAAACATATATTAAATATATACATATATATTTTGAAACCATATAATAAATAAAATTCAAAGGATGTCTATAACATATGCCTTTATGAAGGTTATGTTGATTATAAGTTGCATCAAGCAATTTTGGCCAAGATCCTAGAATTAACAATGACTAGGAAAAAATAAGGTTCCATCAAAATTATATATCTATACTTTCTAATATAGTGACCATACACGCGCGAGGAGAGGAAGAAAAAATTGAATTATATAGGTCGAATCTCATATGGTAAACATAGGTCGACTTTATAAGAGTTTTCCCCACTAAATACTAGTTCAACTAATACTTAGGTCAAGGGATAAAATATGAGATCTTACGCGTATGGATCTGAAACTTAATATGTGATGCTACTCCTCTAGCATCGACATGCAAACTTTACTTTCAACAGGAGTAACAATATGCTAACACAAACCAGATTCAATACATATGATATAGACTATGTTCATACAAATTAAAGATGTAAATTGAAAGAAGGTTAACTGAATAACTTCATTGACAAATAAATAATGTTCCAATGTCAATCGGCGGTTGATTTTAGATTTCAATTTTATCTTTAACTCAGCTTCCAAAAACTATGGGTCACTCAAGTACAACAAAAGGAAGATATAAGCGTTTAATGTTGGGTGAACCAACTAATACTAATGGCAGTGAAGGAATAAACTTATTGAATTCCTAGCCCAATAAAAATAATCTAACCTAAACTATTGATTACTATGCATTGTTTTAATGAAATGAAGCCTCAATATAACCAAATTTGTTACAAATTGACAATAATATATAGCACATATTATTCCTTTGGAGGTCATAAGAATATGACTCCACTTGCTTTGATGAAGCTAATATAACCGGTGGTACTACAGATTCCATGAGTTACAACATCCAACAAGATAAATAATGGATTTTAAAGGAAAACAAAGATTATATTTACAAACACATAGTCATCAATTAGTGTTGCATTTTCAAGGGACATCATGATATATAATATTAATTTCAATTTCAAACAAATTGAATCTTAAAACCATTTCTACAAAAGCTTTAAGTTTTCATAGCACTTTTCCAAACATAGCAATCTTTCAAATTTACAAAATATATTAAAGCTTCTACACAAATAACATATTCTCTTTATATAGGAAATATTCCAATTTGCATATAAATAAAAACAATTTAAAGAAGTTGTTTTCAGATGCTTGAGGAAATGATGTTTGAAGTAGAGCTTTGCCTTTCGATTCCAATTTACCAAAGCTTCTTCCAAATTATCCACTTTTCTAGAAATATGAAAATAAAACACAGAGCCAAAATTTCCTAAGAACTTCTTCCCCGGTTTTTCAACAACTATTTTCTAAAAATATTTTTTTCCATTCCCATGAAGTAGCCTCTTTCCTCTTTCAGTTTATGCAAATATTATCTTCGACAATTCATTCCCAACAACAATCTTTAATTAATTTTTTCTAACACATGTCACAATAAAATATTTTTTCACTAAATCATAGATATTTCCTCTAAAATAATTACATGATATATATGCATTTAATAATTCATAATTCACATATTAATTTATAATTAAATTTAATCTAATTAATTTAATCACTTTATAAATAAATTTAATCATAAAGATTAAATCACTTTACAAAATAAATTTAATTTAATTAATTAAATCAAATATAAAGCTTCTAATAACATTACTCAAAATTAATTAAATAGTCACTAAAAACCATTATAAACATTAATTAACATTAATTTCCCATAGAACATACCTTGCAAAATAAATAAATGACAAGGAAAATGTGGACAACATAACAACAAATCATACCAAAACAAGGACTGATGACAGACTATGACTAGGGTTGTGGCTTGACAAGGAAATCCCATTACTTTCTCCCAATCAACAATACCATTGAGCAATGGACATGCTCAATTTTGTGAATCCAGGAGGAGTAGATATCTTGTACCTACAATCCTGCAGTAAAAAGATATGTTGTACACCTATATAGATCATAAACAATCACACTGCGAAGAGAAAATCATGGAATTAGTAAGGCGCTCACAAGCGAGTGATGCAATCTCGTTCCCTTAACCAATACAATGTCACATCAAAACTGATGAAACTAAAAAAAAAATTAACTATAGATGAGCATATATCAATATCAACTCAAATAAACATCTACACTAACCAAAAATAAGGTCATAACAATAACCATCCATATACTCCATATGCTCAAATCATCAATGCCATCATCAAGTCCTGAAACATAAAGTCATCATAGTTAGTCCATCAACAAAATATCCATATGCTCACCTAATACACATAAATAAAGAGTTAAACAGAATTTGTCAAAGAAATTAGAAAAAGGGAAATATGGAGAGGCACTACATGCCCAAAAACCCTAAATTGGGACTAAATTTCCCAAGCTAGTGTATGAGTCCCAGTGTGCTTTAAATGTTAGATTTTCAAGATTTCGGACCTTGTCCTGAGCATATTTAGTTTTATAGGTGCAACTCTATACTTTTTAGTTTATTATTTTGATTTTTGTTCATTTCTAGTGGTCGCACCCATAAAAGGATATGAAAATCATGGTAAGACCTTTCCTGGGAATTGGACATTCCAACAGGTGACTAATATCTCTCTATGGACGTTCATATACTTGTCAAACCAGGGGATGTATACTTTTAATGGCACAACAAAATATATGCACTAAGAACTAGTTTCAGTCAAAACTTAGCAGAAATAAATACTGGAAAGGAATTCCATTTACGCTACAGGAAGGTAATGCAAAGTTCTTTAACTCAACTATGACTTGATTAAAATAGAAACCATAATAGCTACGACTAAAAAAAAAACTATGAACTGGCCTTATCCTACAGGAACAGGCACAGGGATGGATTCCCTATGTTGTAAGAGCAATACAAGATAGTTTGTATGAAAACTTCAAAGATGAAAACTAACTAAAGATCAATAGAAAAGAACAACTAACTAACTAGCTATAGATACTTAATAAGTGGGCACCCTTAGCAAGCATCTACTGATTACATAGGTGCTAAACTCATAACTTCATCAAAATTTATTCATAAAAACAGAATGGTATACATTGCTTTGTTGATATGGAAACTAACCACAAGTTCTGTCTCTTGTCAAATAGATTCTGCTTTTCATTATCATACTGACTCTTACATGATATCTGCTATCTTCCTATCACTATGCTTGTATCTTACTCTAACTATCATCTCCTTCTCTCTCGCACAGGAGGAGTACTTTATTTAAAATTAGGAGAGCAACTAACCAACTAACCCTATCAAAGAAAGACGTGGAAGTAAAGTGTATTCCAGAATCAAGGAACAAACTTCATAAATTAATTTATCCATTCAACCCAATCTGGAGAGAATCTAGTGCTCCACTCTTTCCAGATTGACTTTCATTAAAAATCTTTTCCAACGGTTTCGGTCAAAGAGTCTTCGTCGGAGCTTCCTTGAAGTCGTGCAGGAAATGGACTTTACTGCAAGGCTAAGATCGGTTGTGCTTGACTCGATCATTCTTCAACAACCTGTGAAACAAAAGGTAATAGATGCGAAAGAAAAGGCATATGGCACATACACAATATCCATTCATTATTCACACATTTAAATCTATTCCATCATTCAAAAAAATTGTGATATACCAGCCATTTAGGGAGTCAACTGGGTAATAAATGTAATCAAGTCAACACAATAAGCTGTAGGAATATGCAAATATTTTGCTACAGGATATCCCCATAAAAGGTTTCAACAAAGTTTAAATAGCCACAAATAACAAAAGTAAAGATATTAAAAGCTCATCACAATATCCAAACTATGAGCATATTTTGGGCTCATCACTACCCCCTACTTATCCTAATGCTGGTCCTCTAGCATTAAATTTCCTGGTGGTTTCTCTGAAATCAGTGGTTGTTGCATGACTCTGAAATGGATTTCCAAACCTTTAATAAAATCCTCTGAAATCTTGGCACCTTTCATACCTTCGGTCTACTAAATCATCATTAAGATTTGTAGCCTGGTGAAGATAGAGGGGCCACATTAGCACAGGAGGTCTGAATGTCAATGGCAACCATAGTTCAAATCTCTTTTGAAGTCCCAATTGTATATATCTGCTTGATCATTTGAGAGCTGTTGTGAAATTTAGGGGACTATGAGGTTCTGATCTTCTTAACCCAATAGTTAATCTTTCCCATCTTTTCTCACTTCTGGTGTATGCCAGTCTCCAAAATGAATATGGATGTGCCTAAAATTCATCATATACTTGTTTCCTGATATCAAATATCTTCTCTCTGGCTGTAACATTATTGATGCCATATGTCAGAGCAAACCAGTCTTTCAGCATTGCATGGGGGTTTGAACTTTGAGAGCACAATGGAACAGGCTTAGTTTTCTTAGCTTCTTCATATGATTCTCATTGCCTGCCATAATTTGCTTCATTTTCTGCCCATGACATAAATGATCTCAAATGGATATCACTAATATACAGAAGAGGATTCCATTCTGTTTCAAATGGAATTAAAAAGCCATGTAAATAGAATTCATACAGAGAATTTCTTAACCAATTAGGGGCTTCCTGGTATGCTTCATAAAATTCTTTGGTAGTGTGAAGTATAGGATCTTGATTTCTAGAAATTTTCATTAATTGAAACCATAAGAACTGTTCCTTAAGGCATAGAGCATAAACTCTAAGTGGTGGTCTACATTCCATAATCTGACTAGTTACTTTTAACATTTCATTCATTTTTGCTTTCAACTCAACAATTTCCTATTTCTAACTTTCAATTTCCTTTTTCAATTTCTTCCTTTCTACCTCCCATAGAATTTGTTGCATGTCAGTCTGGGCTATGTGTCAGAAAGTCAAGGTTTGCAATATAACTATTTCCCATTTAGCTTTGACATATTCCATAAACTCAATTAAAAACATTTTCTTATAAAGAACAATGGTTTTACAAGTTGCAGGGTGAAATGTAGCTTCACTAGGCACATTCAATTGTTCAATTAGTTCCTACTCTTGCTGCAAGATAAATTCTTGTTGCTGCAGAGGAGAAGTCTATGCTTCCTCTGAAAACTACATAGCAGCGGTAGCCAAGTCATCCAAATTTGGTAACCCTTGCTCATTATGCTCCATTTCCTTTGTTTCAACTTATTCCTCTTCAGGAACGAATGAACTTTGAGCGGCATTTTTGGACACATTCTGAGAAACATCAAATTCAAACCCTACAGACCCTTCTAAAATTATAATAACCTTTGGTTGAGGTGAAGCAGGGGAGGTCTTAGATTGTTTCCTTTTGGAAACTCTTCTTGGCACTGATGCACCTGTAGGAGGCATTCTAGTAGCCTTCCTCTTTCTTGTCTGCTCAGAGGGCTCTACCCTACCAGAGGATGATGGTGAATTGGTGATAGCAATAGGTATTGTTGTAGGAGAGACAGCTACAGGGGATGATGTTGCAAGAGAAGGACATTGCCTTTTTTGAGAACGAGGGTCGGATTCTGGGGACCCTTTTTCCTTTGTTTTTCCCTTCTTTCTCCTAGCGGTAGACCTAGTTTCTACCCCAGTAGAGGATTCAGGTGTGAAAACTGTAGGACTAGGTGCTACAGGAGTAGATGACCCTTGCCCTATTCTACTGGTAGACACAATTTCTTTCTTCTTTTTCCGAGGCCGTCGGGTAAGTACCTTAGGGGTTGTGGAATTTGCAAGCTCTTTTGGGAAATAAATTGTTGCCAGGAAATAGGTGAGATGTATCTCAAAGAGCGTTCAATCAGTAATTTGATAAGGCCATGGTGAGCAACAGAATTATCTTTCCCCTGTTGGGTTCCGTGGGAACTTTATTCTAAAAATTTTAACAAGAAATTCAGAACATTTACAACTAACCCATGCCTCATATGGCTTAATAATTTGAAATGATAAGAATGCAGGTAAGAGAAACGACCTTCACAGGTTAAATACCTAATTATATAAGTAGCTTACTCTGAATAAGGAGGAGGCAACGATACCCGCTTGCATCCCTGCTTGGAGACTTCCAAAGGTCCATTAGTGGGCATTGAAAACTCAGCCCTTGTAGTGGCAGCATCTAAAGAAAAATTTTCTCTAATGGCTGGAAGCCCGGTTACTTTAGTAATTTTGTCTTCAGTTGCAACAACTGTTAGACCCCATACAATAGCTTCCCCTTCAGAAAGGGTTCTCAAAAATTCTCCAGCAGCCTCCTTATCAAAAGCATTTAAAATCAAGAAATAATTTAACCATCCATAGAGGCTAAATACGTGGACTATTCGAGGATTTTGCAATAATAGTTCATGAGCTATAGGCTCATGTCACACCAGCTGACCACCCATGTTCACAGTTTTCTTGTAGTTGAACTCAATTCCTTGCTGAAAATTCAAATTCCTTATTTCCCTTTTTGCTCTGGTTTTTCTTCTTTTGTGCCTTCACATTTCTTTTTTTTCCAAAAATAAACTTTTTAAAGAAGCAGTCTTAATTGTAATTTACAAGTAAAACATGCAATAAAGAAGGACATGTGATCACATTTGGAAAGTACCAGAAAAGTATTAAAGAAAGGTTATTTGCGTAGTTATGGCAGTGGTGAAAAGACAGGTTTTAAAAGGTGGATTACCCCGCCCCCTACTTAGAATATGACATGTGTCCTCACATGTACTATAGAATAGGTAGAGATCTGGTAATAATGACTGGTACTTGTCATAGCAGTAAATGAATAGAATAAAATAAATCAAATATGCGATAACAAAAAATATGGTGTACCTTTGATATTTGCACGTATGTGTGAAAAAAGATGACGGCGTCTACATGAGTTGACAGTTGGGAATGACATCATAATGAAAGGTGATGCAGATGGATGAGGTGGATGGGTGACCTGGGTGGACGAGATGAATGGATGAAATGGACGGATGGGATGGATAGATGGAAGATAGAGAAATGAGATGGGGCGATAAATGAAAATGGAAAAAAAGGGTTTCCTTTTAAAAAGAAAACTTTTATTATGAGCATGCTTTTTTAAAATTACGGTGAAGTTGCAGGAGAAAGGCCAAAGCCTTCGGCTACAAGAAGAGTAGCGGGAGGAACCTTGATGAACTGCTGCATGAATTCTTCCTTTGAAACTAGTTTATGGTACAACCAGAGTCAATGGCCATTAACTAAAAATTTGAAGCGGACTGGATCAATTGTCACCAGCTGTACAGCTCTATTGTTGAACACATTTTCAACTTCATAGGGTCCAAGCCAGCATGTTGTGAGCTTACCCTGGTTCTCTTGATATCTAGAATCATATAACAAAGCCCAATCACTAGCAGAAAATTTCTTGGTTTTGATGTGTTTATCATGCCATTTCTTCCTTTGCTGTTGGATTGCTTCTGTATGCTGTAGGGCGGCATTTCTCATTTCATCTAAATCATTTAGCTATAGGAGACAGTCCTTCTATACTTCAGATATTTCCATATTGAGCTCAAGAGCTGTCCTCAAAGTTGTGTTCGAATTCTATGGGCAACATGGTTGTTTTCCCATAAAGCAGCTCAAAAGGTGTAAACCTATTTGTTGTCTTCCATGTAGTTCTGTAAGCCCAAACTACTTCAGGAAGTCTATTGTTCCAATCTTTTTATGGATTTGCACTGTCTTTGTTAGGATCGCCTCAATTTCCTTGTTTGTTACCTCTGCCTAACCATTGGCTTGAGGATGATAGGGGCTGGACTTCTTATGTTTGATTTTATAGTCATTTATTAATGCAGTGATCAGATTCAATGTGAATTGAGCTCCTTGATTAGTTACAAGCCCTCTGGGAACTCCAAATCTAGTGAAAATTTGTTCATACAGAAACTCAACAACTTTGTTATCCCGAGCATGAGTCATAGCTTTTACTTCAACCTATTTTGTGACATAGTCCGTGCAAACTAGAATGTATGACTTTCCATTTGATGGTGGATCAATTGGTCCCATAAAATATATTCCCCATTTATCAAAAGGGGTGACTATTACCTGCGGATATAGTGACATTTCATCGGACTTGGTTGGTCTTCCCATACACTGGCATCTATCACATTTCCTTGTATAGGCCACAACATCCTTGTGTAACATTGGCCAATAGTACCCTATTGTAAGAATCTTCATTGATGTTCTTTTTACTACAAAATTTTCCCCACATGGTTCATCATGGAAAGCATGCGAGATATCATAAGTCTCATCTTCTCTTACACATCTTTGCATTACTTGATTAGGTCCAGTATAAAACAGACAACTTGCAATCCATGAAAAATTAAATTTTTTCTCTATTAACAATTTCTTTTTTTTTGGAGAAAAGTGGGCTGGTATTCTTTTTGTTGCTAAATAATTGGCAATGTCTGCATACCATGGTGTATGTGTAGCAATATAAAACAAGTGTTCATCGAGAAACTTATCATCAATGACCTTGTGTTCATTAGGTGCAGCTGATTGAAGTCTTGATAAAAAGTCAGTTACAATAGTAGCTCTTCCTGGTTTGTCAATTATTGTAATATCAAATTCTTGTAACAACAGGAGCCATCGTTCCAACCTACCAGAGATGGCAAGTTTTTTCATCAGATACTTGATTGCTACATGGTCAGTATGGATGAATATCTGATAACCTGTGACATAATGTCTAAATTTATTCAAAGCATACACTACTGCAAGCAATTCCTTTTCTGTTACAGTATAGTTGAGCTCAGGACCTTGAAGGTTCTTACTGATAAATTAGATAGCATGCTCAATTGAATTTTCTTTTTGACTTAATACTACTCTTATACCAAAATCAGAGACATCAACATGTATGTGAAAAGGTAAATTCCATTTTGGACCTTGAAGAATAGGGGCTTTAGTAAGCAAGTCCTTTAGTTGCAGGAAATATTTTTCATAGGCTTCTGTCCACTCGAATTGAGAATCCTTAGTTAACAAGGCATAAATTGGACTGACAACTTTACTAAAATCTTTTATAAACCTTCTATAATACCCTGCATGGCCAAGGAAACTTCTGACATCTTTTTGTTTTGTAGGAGTTTGTAAATTCTGAATTACTTCAATTTTAGCAGGATCGACCTGAATTTCATTCTTTGAAACATGATGACCTAGAACAATACCTTCTTCCATCATTAGAAAACACTTTTCACTGTTTAGAGACAAATTTTTCTCTCTGCACCTTTTCAATACCTTTTCTAAATTCACCAGTGCTTCTTCAAATGTGACTTAATAGGTAGTGAAATCATCCATATAAATCTCCATATAGTCATGAGATATATCAACAAAGATACTAATTATTGCTCTCTGAAATATTGCTGGCACATTGCATAGACCAAAAGGCAAGACTGAATAAGCAAATGTTCCCCATGGATAGGTAAAAGTGGTCTTATCTTGATCTTCAGGAGAAATTTTTATTTGATTGTACCCACTGTAACTATCCAAAAAGGAAAAATATCTTTTGCTAGATAGTGAGTCCAGTACTTGGTCTACAAAAGGTAATGGAAAGTGATCTTTTTTAGTGGCATTATTCAACTCTCTGTAATCTACGTAGACTCTCCATTTTCCACCTTTCTTGGGGACAATGACTAATGGAAAAACCCATTGAATGTCAGAGATTGGATAAATAAAACCAGCATCAAGCAACTTTTCAAGTTCACTTTTAACTATTTCTCTAAGTGCTAGTTTTACTCTTCTTTGAGACTGTCTAACTGGTAAACAATCTTCTTTGATATAGATCCTATGAGTACAAACTTGGGGATCTATCCCTTGCATGTCCCTATATTCCCATGCAAAAGCTTTATGCTATTCTTGTAGCATTTTTAACAAGATAGTCTCTTGAGATTGTGACAGTTTGCTATTGATATTCAAACAGTGACTTAGAGACAATTCTATCTACTTAGTGAGATTACTCATATAATCTACAGGTAATGTTTGTACCTCTTATGGAAGCAAGTTATGAAAAATTGCTGGAAGTTTAGGCAGTGAACTCTCAGAATTTGGTTACTGTAGGAAACATTGAAGATGACTGCAATTTGGATCAGATGAACTACTCGTATCAAAGTTAAAATACATAATTTGAAAAAGCAAGGCATTCTCACTCTGAAGTTGTGAGAATGGGTCATTTTGAAGAATCATTAATTGAGCCAAGGAATTGGCTTCTTCAGTTTCTTCCCCCACATCTGGCCAAACAAGTTGGGACAAATCTAGTTGAGGTCTAGCAGGCGGATACAAGGCCAATTTTTTTGTGGACTGTCCATCAGAAATGGTCATATCTCCAGAATGAAATCCTATAAAAGCATCAGCAGTGACTAACCATGGTCTTCCAAGGATAACTGGATACCCTCCTAAGGTTGCTTTAACTAATAATATTGTGAAATCAGTAAGATACTCCCAAGATTCAAGAGTGACAATTACATCTTCCACCATCCCATCAGGTTTAACTGTGGAGCTATCTGCAAGTTGCAGAACTATGGGTGTAGACCTAATATTTGAAATGTTCAAGTAGTCCACAGTATGCTTTTTCATGACATTAATAGCAGCACCTAAGTCAATCAAAACATTTTTTACAACTTGGCCATTTATATGTATCTGCACTGCAGGACTTCCAGGGTCAATATACTTTGGGATGACTACATTTCCCAACATTATATTAGCCAATTTTCCTAAGACATGAATTGTTTGAGGATCCTTTTTCTTTTGTCCAAGC
This sequence comes from Sequoia sempervirens, assembly GCA_007258455.2. Lineage (NCBI taxonomy): Eukaryota > Viridiplantae > Streptophyta > Pinopsida > Cupressales > Cupressaceae > Sequoia > Sequoia sempervirens. The sequence goes on from VDFB02271358.1 coordinate 693,122,558, forward strand.
TTCTTCAAACATGCCTCTTTAATAGCTTTTCTAAAAATGGGAACATCTTTAATAGCCTGAAATAAGAGGATTTGAATTTGTACATTTTTGAGCTAATCCAGAACGTTAAAAGTGGGTTCTTCCATGGATTTAGATGCAGTACTTTGCAACCTCTGAGGAAAAGGTGGGTTGTCTTGACTTTGCAAAATAGGCTCCTTAGAAACCGTATTAGTTATGGGCATATGCTCAATAGGAACAACAGGTGTAGTAGATTCTTCAAGAGGAGAATCTAGTATTTCAATAATTAGAGGCAGTTTTGGAGCAGGTAAAGTTGTTCTAGAGCTCAAATGAATATCATTTATGTTTAAGGCATAAGCTTGATATTGGTTGGCTTCACCAAGATACGCAAGCTACTATGTTTGCTGCTGCTGCTTATTATTGGGATTTGGCAACGATTGGGCAAGCATAGGCATTTGTTTTGGAGGTCCAGTATTTGTGGCAGTTGCTATAGGAGGTGGCATGAGGACCTGTGGTTGAGGCTGCTGAAGTGCAGGAATCCAGGAGATGGGTTTTTCTATTGCTGAGGGCCTCTCCATTGAGGATTTTACTGCCAATTTCCTAAAGGTGGGGTCCATTGTCCTTGTGGCTATTGCCAACCTCCTTGAGGAGATTTCCATCATAGAGTCTGATAATTAGGCCAACTTGGTTGAGGTGGATTCCAGGGTGGTGGTGGTCCATATGCATGTTGCCATTGGTTATTATAGCTAGAATAAGGATTACCAAAAGTTAAAGGATCTTGAGGCATACCTTGTCTTTGGGCCCATGGTCTCTTTTGTGCAACAAAGAACACTTGATCATCATCACCTTTCACTGGCTTAAAGTCAGTAGATAGTTGCCTAGCATCCAAATTAGCCACCATCTTGCATCTACAGTCACATTTCTTCTATCTGCAGAATGGACAAAACTCGGCCAAAACTGCCTTAGCTTCCTCATGTTTCTTCCGAGCTTGCATAATGTCCAGTTGTGTAGCCATATTATTAATGATGTCCTACTTGAAGTCAGACAGAAAATTTGTTATCTCCATCTGAGAAACTCCACCAGAAGAAGACTTTCCCAATGTAGCATGATGACCTTGACCTTTCTTAACTATTGCTCGATAGTAGTTAAGACATATTTTCTTTATATCATCCCAAGGCAGTTGAGTTATATCACCTCCTCCCATCAAGTCCAGGGCGTCTATACAGGCATCACTGATTCCCCTTAGAAAGAGTAGTTTCTGAGAGTCCTCGTTGAGAGTATGGTTTGAATTCCTTTTTAGTGAAAACAAAAATTTGGAAATATAATCTTCCAGACTTTCATCCTCCTTCTGCTGAATTCGGAATATGTCATCGCTTTTGCTGGCACTCTTACAATATTCCTTATAATTTTCAAAGAATTTCATTTGCATGGCTGCCCAACTATCTACAACACCTCTTCCTAGACTCATGAACCACCTAAGAGCTCCTTCCTTCAAGGTGGAAGGAAATAAATTCAGTTTATGGGTGTCTGTATTGTAGTCATAACTACGACAGAGGACATCAAATTCAAATAGAAAAGTTTATGGGTCCTCCATAACCAAGCCATAAAACTTGGGAAGCAAGGAAGAGGGAATGTTTTTAAGATTGTCAGTATCTCTTTGGGGAACAATGGGAAACTCAAAACCAGGAGATGAATTATTAGGTGGATTATTTGCCATGTTTTCTTGCTAGAATAATAGAGCGAATGGATTTTCCTCAGGTTCATTGTCAGCTGGGTCAAATGGTAGTTCAATAAACAAGTTTTCAGGGAGGAACCTTCCTAGTGCATCTCTTCTTCTTCTATGCATGCAATACGATGAATTATTTGAAATATTTTGAAATTTTTTTACTAACAAACTAAACTAATGCTAAAAATGACTTCTAACAAATTCTTAGCTAGATGCCATCCCCGACAATAACACCAAAAATGGTCACGCCCATAAAAGGATATGGAAATCATAGTAAGACCTTTCTTGGGAATTGGACATTCCAACAGGTGAATAATATCTCTCTATGGATGTTCATTTACTTTTCAAACCAAGGAATGTATAGTTTAAATGGCACAGAAAAATATATGCACTAAGAACTAGTTTCAGTCAAAACTTAGCAGAAATAAATACTGGAAAGGAATTCTATTAACGCTATAGGAAGGTAATGAAAATTTCTTTAACTCAACTATGACTTGATTAAAAGATAAACCATAACAGCTACGACTGAAACACAAACTATGAACTGGCCTTATGCTATAGGAACAGGCACAGGGATAGATTCCCTATGTTGCAGGAGCAATACAAGACTGAGTTTGTATTAAAACTTCAAAGATGAAAGCTAACTAAAGATCAACAGAAAAGAAAAACTAACTAACTAGCTATAGATACTTACTAAGTGGGCCCCCGTAGCAAGCATCTACTGATTACATAGGTGCTAAACTCAGAACTTCATCAAACTTTATTCATAAAAATAGAATGGTATACATTGCTTTGTTGATATGGAAACTAACAACAAGTTTTGTCTCTTGTCAAATAGATTCTACTTTTCATTATCATACTAGCTCTTACATGATATCTGCTATCTTCCTATCACTATGCTTCTATCTTACTCTAACTATCATCTCCTTCTCTCTCGCGCAGGAGGAGTACTTTATTTAAAATCAGGAGAGACAACTAACTAACCCTATCAAAGAAAGATGTGGAAGTAAAGTGTATCCCAGAATCAAGGAACAAACTTCATAAATGAATTTATCCGTTCAACCTGATCTGGAGAGAATATAGCACTCCACTCTTTCCAGATTGACTGTCATTAAAAATATTTCCCAATGGTTTCAGTCAAAGAGTCTTCGCTAGAGCTTATTCAAAGTCATGCAGGAAATGGACTTTACTGCAAGGCCAAGATCGGTTGCGCTTGAATCGATCATTCTTCAACAACCTGCAAAAAAAAGGTAATGGATGCGAAAGAAAAGGCGTATAGCACATACACAATATCCATTCATTAATCACACATTTAAATCTATTTCATCATTGAAAAACTGTATGTGATATACAAGCCATTTAGGGAGTCAATAGGGTAATAAATGTAATCAAGTCAACACATAAGCTGCAGGAATATGCAAATGTTTCACTATAGGATATCCCCATAAAAGGTTTCAACAGAGTTTAAACAGCCACAAATAACAAAAGTAAAGATATTAAAAGTTCATCACAATATCCAAACTATGAGCATATTTCGGGCTCATCATCTAGGTCATTTACTTAAGTTTTGCATATCATTTACATTTCTTGACTTTCCAAGCCCTAGCTTGGTGGTGATCCCTATTTTAGTCTTTAATCACACCCCTGGGACACCTTATTGTAGATATATTTATCTTATTTCCCTCCTTATATTGAGATCTCTAAGGTTTCCTTGAATGAAACTTGGAGGAAATTGGTGGTTCTATCTCCTAAACCATGGAGAAACAATTTTCTACATTTCATGAGATAATGGATTTCAATGCTTACTTGAATCATGAAAACCTACATCACAAGTGTTAGCTCACAAACACACATGATGCTTGAATCTTCAATGTTGCTTCAAATGCTTGATGATTTGATCTTGAATTCTCTTGATCTCGTAAACTTGCTCTAATGAAAATTGCTTAGATTGCTAGATTTCTTAGGAGAAAATATGTGAAATAAACTTGTATTTATACTTTCTTATGCCAAACTTCTTGAAGTTACAATACTACAAGCTAACATCAGATCTAGGATAATAAAATACTGTAATGAATTTCAATTATAATAGGTCCTGGTTAAAGTGGGACTCATATGCTAGTTGGGGCGTATGATTCCCAGTGTCTTTAAACATGAGACATAAACTCCAAGAATGTTAAGTTGAATGCAATATTTGAAATTAGGCCCTTAGACCTAGGTGGGACCCATACACCCAAGGTGGCACATGAGTCCCAAATCACTAGATCTGGAACACATCCAAAAAATATGAATTATGATTTCTCATTTGTTGAATGTCAGGATTATCCTCAGAAAAGTATAGTTAATTAGGCTTGTGGATACAAAATAGGACCAAATAAGGCATAAAGAAGCCATGTTTTAACAAGAGGAACAAAAGGAAAGACACCTAGATTAGTATATATTTTAGTTGTTAAAAACTATTGAATATGTGATTTCATTGTAGAAAAATGGCCCCTTGTCATTTTCATGGTCTTTTAGGATTTTCTTCATGATTCTTGATCTATTTTACTTTGATTTAATGATACAATGTGGCTTGAATATTCATAATAAGTCTTTAAAACTTAAATATTGATGTCTTGTGATAGTGTTGTGAAGTGTCGTAAAATGTTTCTACACTTTTCTAGACTCTATTTAATATAATTCACCTAAATATAATCTTTTTATTCATCATCAAGTCCTATTTTGAGGTGTTGTAAATTCTTGTAATAAAGATTCACACTTTTCTAGGCACATTCCCCTTATTTACACCTTGCTTATGTCTATTTTGACTCCTTTACACCCTTATAATGCTTAATTAAGTGTGTTTTTGAATTTAAAACTGACACATAACATTCAATACAAATTAAACCTTGACACCCACCTACAAGTACAAGGTGGGATCCATTTGCCATGGGTGGAAAATGAGTCCCCCTTGGATCCAAATTCAAAATAGTTTAAATTTTCTTTCAGGTTTTTATTTATTAAAATCACCTTATGTTAGCCTATGATGAGGTATCATCAGGTTACTAAGGCACAAGTGTGTATAAATATGTGTTTTTCCCCTCATTTTACATCTCCTAATTCATTCAAGCAACCTAATCATTTAAGTATTCATCCAATTCACTTAATCAAGCATTTTGCATCATTGTATCAAGCAATTGTCACACTTTATGGAGCAACCATTGCATTATCTTTATATTTCTTCAACAAGGGCTTGGTAAGTTGGTATCATTTTCATGTTATTCATTTATCATTCACTTTCATTTCAATATTCCATTAATGGTTTGATTACCAAAGTGGGGTTTGACCAAGGCAAACCCCTGTTTGCTAACCCTCAGCAATTTTTCCCACTTGCATGTGTGTTTGCATACTTATGTATGTAGATTTAACAAGCATTTAGGTGAATGAATATTCGTAAACAAGTCAACTAGGTGTTTTAAGTCAAATCAGTCATATTTCAAGCTTGGAGAAGGTATTATATTTGCTTCCTATAGAATTGACTTCAAAGACCCAACAAGTAGACATTTCCAGATCTGGTGTTATAGAGTTGTCTCTTGATTTCTTAGAATTTTGGGAGAGGACTGATTTGCCACCTATGGTGAATGAGTCCCACCTTAGGACTGAAAATCTAAGTTTTTTTAGATTCCGTATCCAGACAGTCAGAAACTTGTTCCCGACAGTTTTTCACCAGTAGGAAGACTAATTTGCCACCCTGTGCGAATGAGTCCCACCACTGTGAATTTTTTGTAATTTTAGACAACATTCCAAAGATTCTAAATTTTTCATCACACCACTAGGTGCACATTGTTTCATCTTATTTCTTTTTGTTTTGCAATTTATCCATTCTTAGTTCATTGTTTGCAATCATCACTATGTTTTCAAACTTTCCATAAATCTTATGTTTTACTTTCATAATCATTAAAAAAAAAAAATAGTTGTATTAAAATCATTTCATTTAGGCTTAATAACATCATACATAGCATTATTTTAGTGAACCTATTAGATTTCTTGAGCATAGGGTTGGTTTATCTCCTTTTAGGTGGAATATCCTAAGAGTGCAAGAGTAGTTTATAAGCCCTACCCAAAAATCCATAGTTCATTTTGGTGAACCTGCATATAGAGCACTTTACATTTTTGATTTCAATTGCATATTGCATCTTATACTTCATTTGCATTAACATTCAATTAGGATATTGCTTTGTTTTTGCAACCTAGGGTTTCTTCAATTTGTAAAGGCTCATTTAGATTTCATTTTTGCATCATATATCATTGGAAAAATTAAAAACCTACATCTGCATCATGCATTGGCATCTAAAAACTATGGATTTGATTCTACATTTTCTGAAAAATCCATAAAAATCTCCTAGCTAGACACATTCGCCACCTAGGGCGAATGAGTTCCTCTGCACATTTTAGATTTTTGTTTTAGGCATTTTCTATGTCTTTTCTACATTACAGTATGTTGTTATTTCCTTCTATCAAAGTTTTTTAGTTTCTCTATTTTTGCATACTTTCATTATGGCTTTTTGCTTTAGCAAGTTTTTGACCTCCTTGAAATCCTTGGTTGATATGTCCAATTGTTCTTTTGGTTGTTATCCTAATGACCTTGAGCTTCCTCATGTTCCATCAACTCCTCATGATTGTCTTCCTCTTGATGTTGACATAATAGGAGAAGATGATGTTAGCATGAATGAGTTCTTTACCCAATGCTTTGACAACCTTGAAGATAATAAGACATTTTATCCATCTATGCAATCTCAGGACCTTCCTACAATATTTCCCCCTGATGACTTTGGATTCCTACATCCTAAAGTTCATGAAGGACCTAAGGTTCTTGTTGTAAATGGACCTAGTTCTTCCTCACAAGATATTCCACAAACATCCTATACCAGTCAAGTCACTAATACCCCTATCATCCTTGAAGAGACTTATGGTAATGGTTATTCTTTCTTAAGAAAGAAAGGTTGTGATATAACTAAAGAGCATGAAATTCATCAATCGTTTGAACAAAATCATGTTGAAGAACACACACAAGGAATAGGTTATCAACCTCCTTATTTAAACATCCTTCTCCAACGAGAACAACCATTCACTGATAATAATGTTGAGCCCACCTGAATCCCCATGGGTCCTTCTCCTCCTCCTTCCATTCATGAAAAATTTCATCTAGTAAATGAAAACAACCCTACAAGCTGAAGAAAATCAACTTTCCCCTTCACCCACCCCTAAATGTGAAAGGAAACTTCAAATGCTTCTAAATAAAGGTCTTATCTTATTACCACCTTCCAATAGGTGAGTTATCCATCCTAAAGATTCCAATGTTCCATATTGCAAATACCATCATATTCTTGGTCATCACAGTGAAGAATGTCAGACATTAAAGGAGCTATTGAATAAGTACCACTTTACTGATAATGATTGCTTTCCTATCATTCCATAAATTCACCTTTTCTCTTTCATGCCATGATTGAAGAATGTTCCATTCTCATCATTGCATGATCTTTCTCGTCATCTATCTCGTCTCTCTTTTCTTGCAATCAGTGGAGGAAAGTAGTTGTTAGCCTTTTCCTATTATTTGATCTTTTCACTTAGCTATGTTATTCCCTTCCGCTTAACTTTACTGAGATTGGAAGTTGCATGACTTGTTTGATGTGTGACTAGAATTTTCATTACTAGTCCTTTTTTTTTCTTTCTTTTATGTAAGTATTGTGTTCCCCCGTAATATGTGTTTAATGTTCTCTATCTCTTTGTACTCTTGTTCCATTTGTATCTCTTTATTCTTCTATATGTCATATATCGCTTTTCGCTTTTCACTTTTATGTTGTGTTTTTCCTTTTTGCGATGACACAAAGCATTGAGACAGCCTATGTCTCTTCCATGTTGACCCAAAAGATATTTTTTTTTCTTTTTTTTCACTCTCTATGTGTCATTCTTATTGCTCTATGTGCTTTGGGGGATGATGACAGTTTCCAGCTCTTTCATAAAACATTGTAGCAACAAGCATACTGACCCCAAATCCATAGATCCCTTATATGTTTGGTGTGTTTTCTTTTCTTGGGGGGAAACTCCTTCTCTTTCCTTTTCTTTTTCTTTCATTTACATGACGTGGCCTAACTTAGAAACATATGACCTGGCATAGGAGTTTTTCAAGTTGGCTCTCATGTCTTGTTTTTCTTTTCTTGTATTTTTTTTTTTTTAAGTAATTGCTCATAGAATAGTGTGTAGAAATTCCTTTAAAGTAGGTGGAATATATTGGCACAACTTTATTTGCATTCTTAGTGTATCATTTTCAATTCATATGACACATTTCTTACTTTTTGGATGAAGTTGGGTATGATGTCCTTCATAAGTGTGATCTATCTTAGCATATTACATTCCTCTTAGTGGCGTTATGTGACACACTGCATCCCCTAAGTTGTGAATATTCTATTCTTTGATTGATTCTCTCTTGGAGATATTAGACACAATGTTCCCTAATTGATAGACCTTACATGAACTTAACAAGACTCCTTTGAATTTTTTACATTTTTGCAGTTTTCATTTTTTCCACCTTGCATAACACAACTTGCATGCCTGTGGTAACTTGCATTTTTTCATGAGAACTTCTAAGCATACAAAGCTTTGCTTGTCTTATGAAGCATGAACTGACATTTTCCTTTGTGGAACCTTGTTAAAGTTATCAGTAGTCATAACTTTTTATATGGTTCAGTGGGAACCCCACTTAGTGGCATGAATTTTCCCCATAGCCACCTTTGTGCTTGTGAGTTCATGCCAACTAGTGTAAGTACTTCACCTTTTTGGGTCTTCTCCCCTGATGGACCACCATGAGTTCTATCACCCTAGAGTGAGTATACATTTTCCTTTTTCAAAAAATTAGCCTAGATCTAATCCACAACCAGTTGGATGGACAATTGAAGCTCAAATTCAATTCAATTTCTCTTTCACATGTATATTCCTTTGTTGTTGTGTCTAGTTAGCCATGGGATTTTCATCTTGGGGGCTTGATCATCCTTCTTGATCATTTTCATTCCATCTTGCTAGCATAAGTGCATAAGTGCATTTGGAATTTCTTTTCGACATGCATGGTGACTTTATTGTAAGTTTGAAGCAAGTTCATCCTCTCACTAAAGTGGGGGCTAAATGCACCATAGAAAAATGGCCCCTTCTCATTTTCATTATCTTTGAGGATTTTCTTCATGATGCTTGGTCCATTTTTCTTTGATTTAATGATATAATGTGGCTTCAATATTCATAATAAGTCTTTAAAATTCAAATATTGATGTCTTTTGATAGTGTTGTGAAGTGTTGTAAAATGTTTCTACTCTTTTCTAGACTCTATTTAATATAATTCACCTAAATATCATATTTTTATTCATCATCAAGTCCTATTTTGAGGTGTTGTAAAGTCTTGCAATAAAGATTCACACTTTTCTAAGCACATTTCCCTTATTTACACCTTTCTTATTTCTTTTATAACTCCTTTACACCCTTATAAGGCTTAATTAAGTGTTCTTTTGAATGTAAACCCAACACATAACATTAAATACAAATCAAATCCTAACACCCCCCTTCAAGTTCAAGGTAGGACCCATTCACCATGGGTGGAAAATGAGTCCCCCTTGGCTCCAAATTCAAAATAATTTAAATTTTCTTTTGGGTTTTTATTTAAAATCACTTTATGTTGTCTTGTGATGAGGTATCATCAGGTTACTAAGGCACAAGTGTGTATTATAAATATGTGTTTTTCCCCTCATTTTACATCTCCTAATTCATTCAAGCAACCTAATCATTCAAGTATTCATCCAATTCACTCAATCAAGCATTTTGGATTATTGTAGTAAGCAATTGTCAAGCTTTATGGATCAACCATTGCATTATCTTCAGATTTCTTCAACAATGGCTTGGTAAGTTGATAGCATTTGCATGTTATTCATTTATCATTCAATTTTATTTCAATATTTCATTAAGGGTTTGATTACCAAAGTGGGGCTTGACCAAGGAAAACCCCTATTTGCTAACCCTCAACCATTTTCCCACTTGCATGTGTGTTTACAGACTTATGTGTGCAAATTTAACAAGCATTTAGGTGATTGAAGATTGGTCAACAAGTCAACTAGGTTTTTCAATTCAAATCAATCATATTTCAAGCTTGGAGAAGGTATTCTATTTGTTTCAGTTTTTTCAATTCAAATCAATCATAAATCAAGCTTGGAGAAGGTATTCTATCTGTTTCCTATATAATTGACTTCCGAGACCCAACAAGCAGACATTTCCAGATCTGGTATTACAAAGTTGTGTCCTAATTTCTTATAATTTTGGGAGAGGACTGATTCACCACCTATGGAAAATGAGTCCCACCTTACGACTGAAAATCTAAGTTTTGTCATATTCTAAATCCCAACAGTCAAAAACATGTTCCCAACAGTTTTTCACTAGTAGGACTAATTCGCCACCCTGGGCAAATGAGTCCCAGTGTAAATTTTCTGTAATTTTAGACATCAATCCAAAGATTCTAGATTCTCCATTAGACCTCTGGGTGCACACTATTTTAGCTTATTTCTTTCTGTTTTTCATTTTATCCATTCTTAGTTCATTGTTTGTGCAATCATCACTTTATTTCCAAACATTGCATAAATCTTAGGTTTTACATTCATAATCATTAAAAAAGTATCATCTAGTTTCATTCAAATCATTTCATTTAGGCTTAATAACATCATACATAGCATTATTTGAGTGAACTCGTTAGATTTCTTGAGTGTAGGGTTGGTCTCTCTCCTTTTAGGTAGAATATCCTAAGAGTGCAAGAGTAGTCTATAAACCCTACCCAAAAATCCATAGTTCAATGATAAGCATATGAAACATACCAATTTATTTTATTATGGTGTGAAATATGAATAATCTACGTGGGTACAAAATCATTTTTAAATTTACTAAAAATCATTACATACATTTCAAAAGTATCATAATTTTGTTGCATAATTTTTATTTTTTCCCAATTTTAAATACATTAAATGTAGAAGAATTGAAAGTACCATAAAACTAAAAACCATACAAATATATTACATTTAAACATTTTCTAGTCATTCAAACAAAATTGAAGAAATTATGCTACACCAATTGTCTTCTAAAATTTTTAGTCTATTTTCTTCATCCTTTCTATTTGCAAGTTATCTACCCTTTTTCATTTTCTAATAATGATCATATGTGAATGGTGGATTAAATATTATCCCATCTAGAGACGTTACACAAGATATGGTGACAAATTTGAATCCCATTCTTTGTCTTGGTCCTATATCAATAGTGGATTTTGAAAGAGTCAAGCCTAGACATTTATGTATTGTCAATTCCCAAGCTAATCTCAATGGTATTTGGATTGTCCTCCTCCTCTATATTATTCTAATTAGAATTGTATTTTTATTTTGACCATCATATGGTATTCTTGAAAGCTATAAAACTCAACTATTACAAATTTTGGTGGTTCTGGTGGACCACTTCCAAGTTTGTATATAATCTTTTCAATATATCCTAGAGGTCTATTTACAAGACCTAATTTCATCCAAATATTTGAAGTTAGCTAACCCTGGTATCCTTACTGATCAATAATTCTTGATCAAGTTCATCATTTGAGCATCCTTCTACTGCATTAATACTTGTTGATTTTGTTATAACACTATGTTGAACAAGATGTTTCAACGAGTATAACATTTTTTGTTAAGATTATGAACATTATCATTTGTGGTGATCATATGAACACCACTGTAAAACTCCTCATTGCTTGTTGCATCTATGGTAATAGTGGTTCTTGTCATAAGCAATTTACAATCATTAATCATGGGGTTTGCATCTCTCAAATTTATCAAAAGTTGATGAAATATTTCTTGGTAGATGTTTTTACCATCTTGTTAGAATATTTTTTCTAAATTAATCATAGTTTTAAATTCTTCCCTTAGTAACTTATCTTGTCTATTATTGTCATATGTTATTCTATCATTAACAGGATGTAATTGACCTAAATTTCTAACAAAAATCATAGATATGCCTAAAAGAGAATTGAAAATAATTATTTTCAATACTATATACATTTATAGTTATAGAATTTTAGTTTTCATGAATTACATGTATTTATACCATATAAAATAGTTATTTTGTTAATGTAAGGAAGCTATGGTAGTAGAATAACTTCCTACACTAATCTTGAGAGGAGAATACTACAAAACTTCTACAGATCTTTAATAGTTACAAAAACATAAATAGAAAGAGACATAAATATCATGCATACCATAACATAGTGATTTATGTGGGGAAAACCCTTTCGAGAGAAAGAACCACACTCCAAAATCCACCTAATATATTATTCATAAATAAAAAAGATTACAATATATACTTGCAAAGCAAGCTTCTCACAAGACTATCACCACTCAGAGATTTATAGATAACACAGTCTCTATCAGACTCTCAGAATACACCATACTACACAGTCGTAATACAACACCCTCATTAAATACAATTTCCTTCTAGGACAAGTCAAGCCAAAAAATATCGATCATAGATATGAAACCTAAAGATGAATGATCCATATTTACAATAATAAAATATACATAAAATGTTTCTTTTGTTGGAAACTTGTAGCCAAATAAAGGAAATTTCCACATAACCCAAAAGAGAAATCTATGCATCTAAGTATTTAGAATCCACATCCAAGAGAATAGACAACATACCCATGAAAATATGACACAAGATATACCCTAGGAAAAACCTAGCCTCCAAAAGCATCTGTCTCTCATGTATTATTCAACAATAAATATTACAATACATCTTTTGAGTCTCCATGAACAACATTGAATCAACAAGCCCTCTCCAAGAAATCCATGTGAACAAGCATGCAACCACACATTTTGTGCCATGCTTCAAACCCTCACAAATTCTAACTAGAGCTGGGTGATCCCACAATAGTGGTTTGCAATTTTTGGCCAAACTAGACACTAAAATTATTATTTTTAACTAAATCTTCACATCCATGCACCTATAACAGCTAAACCGTGAAAATTTTGAAGATGATGTAAACTAGAGTCTCGTCACATTTTGTTTTTAGATTCTAAAAATGTTTTTTTCAAAATTTTTGGAATAACATTGCACTTCTTTTTCCATCTCCCACGAAAACTAGTTTTTTCTAAAAAACAACATTTTAAAAAGTGACACACACCATATAAAGTATAACTTTTTTTCCATGAAGGATAAAATTCTAATTCTTTAGAATTTATATTTTTTACTCTGCTATCTAGTGCTTCCACTTGGTTAGACAATTTTTTATTGAATATTTTTTCTTTAATCAAGTTTTGAAGTCAAACTAATTACAATGACCATATAACACAAAACTTATTTTGTATATATCAAATTTTATTTTATTTTGTTGGATAGAGGACTTCAATATCTGGTGCACTCATATTTTTCAAAAAAAAAAATTGATAATCTACTATTTTTCCACATGTGCAGAATAAAGACCTTCATTTTCAACGAAAATCCTATGTTTAATAAAACTAAGAAAACAAATACATAATAAAACTAAAACATATTAAAATTATATTCATTGTATAGCTCATTCCGAGGACTACCTAATTCCAGTTGGGTTTGTGAAGATTCCTCCATTTTCATCATCAACCTGAGCTCCGAAGTGCCAAAATCTAGGTTTTTTTTGTGTCTCCCGGGGGGGATGAGGAATAAGGGGGATTCAAACGAAACCCTAGGGGTTTGTTCGAACCAAGGTTCATTCGAACCCCCCTTCTATAAGGGGTTTTGTTTGTCTTTTTTGTGGGAAATAATTAAAAGGGTTCACCTAAACCCAGGTTCTAGTGAACCACTAATGGGTTCAGTCAAACCAATAGGTTCGTACGAACCCCTAAAATTGATTTTTTTGCCATGTATTCATTTTTTGTGAGTTTTTCTTCCTCACTTCAATTGTAAACCACTATTGTGGCTTCGCCCAGCTAACATGCAAAAATTGCATCTCACAATAACTACCTTTGTGGTTTCTTTTACAAAAGCAAGCTCCCACAAAACCACTAAGTGGTATTACACAAAATTGTGTGACTAAAACCATGAGATTACAAAACCATGTCCCCTTATTTAATATTAGCTACATTATTTATTTATTTTCCCCAATATTAAATAATTACATTTTTACAACTTAACTTATGTCCCAATGTTACATGCAACATAAAGTGGCCCCAAGAATAATACATTAAATATATTATTCAAGGTGTACAACACACATTTTTCCTAACATTCTCCCACTTGTTGTATACATTGCGTAAGGCGAACAAGTAACCTCAAAACATGAATCAAATGAATAATCCATATAGCCACATATACCATTATGGAATAAAAGTGCTCCATGTGCTCCATCAAGAGAACTAGAACAAGAATCAAAGTTACAGCCATCCCAAGCATGAATGCTCTCATCCTCCATCATTCCAATGCAAAAAGATAAGAAGCCATCTAATAGAGAAGCCACACAATCTGTCACAACAAAGCATAAATCCTACTGAACTGATATCCCAAACACATACACTCAATCCAAAGGTAACAATATGCACCAATAGTTATCAAGATACACAAACCAAAAGTTGAAATAACGCCCACAACAAGTGCCAATACATCCAACTCTACATACCTCCATGGTCTACAAAACATAGTAAACTCATCCCATAAACATATACACCCATATAAACTGTAATCATAAACTCCATGTGCAAAACCTATCAAAGAATGACATACACATCCAAGAGCTCCCACTGCATGGGTAATGCAAATTTGAAAAAGATCAAGGCATGCCAATTCTACCAATATCATCATATAGAAAGTGTAAACTGCATCATGTAGAACCAAGGAATCATCCACAATGATATGAAAACCTGTATATCAATAACCTGTAAGAAAAATATCCTACATACACCTCTAAATGCCAACTATGTCAAGTATGATCTCCTCCACAACACCCCAAAAGAAAAGCCATAACAACACCCAACTGTTCAATCACCAAAATTAAGTGTAACATGTGTATCATATAATCAACATGGATGTAAGCCTCTCATATCCAAACAAGATCAAACTAAATCCATTCCTACAAGTGCTAGAGATACCTAGAGTGCCAAAAATCTATGGTTCAATTATATATGTATTTATATATAATTATACATATATAAATATATTATTTAAATATTTAAAAATTAAATTACAATTTTCCAAACATATATTAAATATATAAATATATATACATATATATTTTGAAACCATATAATAAATCAAAATCAAAGGATGTCTATAACATACTCCTTTACCAAGATTATACTGATTATAAGTTGCATCGAGCAATTTTGGCCAAGATCCTAGAATTAACAACTAGGAAAAATTAAGGGTCCATCAAAATTATATATCTATACTTTCTAATCTAGTGACCATAGAAACACAAGGAGAGGAAGAAAAAGTTGAATTATATAGGTCAAATCTCATATACTAAACACAGGTCAACTTTATAAGATTTTTCCCCACTAAATACCAGTTCGATTAACACTTAGCTCAAGGGATAAAATATGAGATCTCAGGCATATGGATCTAAAACTTAATACACAATGTTACTCTTGTAACATTGACATGCAAACTTAACTTTCAATAGGAGTAACAATATGCTAACACAAACCAGAGTCAATACATATCATACAGATTATGTTCATACAGATTAAAGATGTAAATTGAAAGAAGGTTAACTAAATAACTTCAATGGAAAATCAATAATGTTCCAGTGCCAAGCGGGGGTTGATTTCATATCTCAATTTTATCTTTAACTCAGCTTCCAAAAATTATGGGTCACTAAGTACCAAAAAAGGAAGACTTGAGAGTTTAATATGGGGTGAACCAACTAATACTAATGGAGGTGAAGGAATAAGCTTATTGAATTCCCAACACAGTAAAAATAATCTAACCTAGACTATCGATTACTATGCATTGTTTTAATGAAATCATGCCTCCATATAACTAGATTTGTTACAAATTGACAACAATGTATAGCACATATTATTCCTTCAGAGGTCATAACAATATGACTCCACTTGCTCTGATGAAGCTAATATAAGTGGTGGTATTACAAATTCCATGAGTTACAACAACCAACAAGATAAATGAGGGAGTTTAAAGGAAAACTAAGATTATATTTACAAACATACAGGCGTCGATTATTGTTGCATTTTCAAGGGTCATTATGATATATAATATGAATTTCAATTTCAAAAAAATTGAAGTTTAAAACCATTTCTACAAAAGCTCTAAGTTTTCACGACACTTTTCCAAACATGGCAATCTTTCAAATTTACAAAATATATTAAAGCTTCTACAGAAATAACTTATTCTCTTTGTATAGGAAATCTTTCAATTTGCATATAAATAAAAGAAATTTAAAGAACCTATTTTCAGATGCTTGAGGAAATGATGTTTGAAGTATAGCTTTGCCTTCACATTCCAATTTACGAAAGCTTCTTCCAAATTATCCACTTTTCTAGAAAGATGAAAATAAAACACAGAGCCAAAATTTCCCGAGAACTTCTTCCCCAAATTTTCAACAACTATTTTCTAAAAATATTTTTTTCCATTCCTGTGAAGTAGCCTCTTTCGTCTTTTAGTTTATGCAAATATTCTCTTCGACAATTAATTCCCAACAACAATATTTAATTAATTTTTTCTAACACATGTCACAAATAAAATATTTTTTCACCAAATCACAGATATTTCCTCTAAAATAATTAAATTATATTTATGCATTTAATAATTCATAATTCACATATTAATTTATAATTAAATTTAATATAATTAATTTAATCACCTTATAAATAAATTTAATCACAAAGATTAAATCACTTTACAAAATAAATTAAATTTAATTAATCCTCAAGACTCTGAAGTAATGGCTGGGGTTTCTGTGTCCTCTGTTTCATCCTTTTTTATTTTGTTCAGTTGGTTGCTACTGATCTTTTCTTGGGCAGTCGGTTTTTGTGGTTGGACTTTTTAATCCTCTCCTCTTTTTTGTAAACTTTGTGGTTTCGGGTCCCTGTAAAACACGTTTTACCCTTTTATCAAAAACATTACTCAAAAATAATTAAATAATCACTAAAAACCATTATAAACATTAATTAACATTAATTTCCCATAGAACATACCTTGTAAAATAAATAAAAGACAAGGAAAATGTGGATAACATAACAAAAAAACATACCAAAACAAGGACAGATGACAAACTGTGACTAGGGTTGTAGCTTGATAAGGAAATCCCATTACTATCTCCCAATCAACAATACCATTGGGCAATGGGCATGCTCTGTGAATCTAGGTGGAGTCGATGTCTTGTACCTATAATACTATAATAAAAACAAATGTTGTACATGTATATAGATCATAAACAATCACACCATGAAGAGAAAATCACGAAATTAGTAGGGTGCCCACAAGCGAGTGATGCAATCTCGTTCCCTTCACCAATACAATGTCACATAAAAAACTAATGAAACTAAAACATCAATTAACTACAGATGAGCATATATCAATATAGACTCAAAAAAACAACTATGCTAACCAAAAAGCATGTCATAGTAACCCAATGATACCTCAAATCTCCCATACCTGCTCATCCATAAACTCATAGTATCACCATCAAAGAAACATATTAATAGCTTAGGTAAAGAAAATAGTAAATAAACCATGCCAAAATATCTCCAAAATTGATCCACTGTGTAGTGCTCTGAACAAGCTTTTTGTCGACTATTCAAAGTCCAAAATCCAACTAAGTATACACCCGATTTTCCCCCTTGAAGCTCAAATAGAACACCTATATTTGAACAAGCAAAACACTGTCAAAAATGTAAAATATGGAAAAATTTCTGACACCACAATGTAGAGCTCTAAGTCAACTTTCCAACAAGTCCAAGAAGTCAAAAAATGAAAAAACATAGGCGAAAGTTATGCCCCTCGAAAGTAAAAGAACAATTTCACTAAACAAGGCAATTTTCTGGTGGTCCCAACTCAAAAATAAAACCCTTTTTTTTGCAAATATTAAAAATAAAGGAATATTAAAATATCCCATCTTTTTTAATATTTAAAACTCAAAACATTAACCATGGGAAAAATGAGGGGAATTTAATTTTTAATTAAGGATTCTCTTTTCTTCTTTTAAAAAAAATACCTGTATTCGCCACTTTTAAGGTCAAACTTTAAATTTTTGAAAAGAACAAAGCCCATGCATAAAACTTGCGGTGAAAGAAAGCCTGGTGTAGAAAGTGCTATGCTTGCAGGCAATGTGACGGGGGTGGGTATGGGTTTGCGTACCTAGCCCCCAAGATATTTTTTTATTATAACCTTTTTCAAAAGGATTTTCAAGCTGATTTTACAAAAAAATATTCATTTTAATTTTTTTCATGGCAAATTTTTTAAATTAATGGGATTTTAATTTTTTTTAGATTCTTTTTTGAAGAATAAAATTTATCCGTATGACTTGTAAAATGGAGATTTTATAAAAAGAAAAATTGTAATTCTTTTTGGTAACCAAAATAGTGCAAATTATATATCAAAATTCATCTCTTGGCCAACCTGAATCTAATTGTGAGGTCTATTTTGTTCCAAGAGGTCTTCTATAAATTTTCTCCCAAAAAACCCCCACTTGAATGCAAAACCAAGAAACCCATTTCACCCAAAATTTCTCACACCCCAAATCCACAAACAACCCATCAAAATAGAAAACCCAAAACCCTCAGATCTACAATAAAACACCTACAAAATCTTCATATATTGCCATGCCTTTCATTCTCTTATGCAATGCACAGATTCAAACTTAAACAAGATTTTTTTTATTTTTCTCTACCAAGGGTTATACAACCACAACCAAAGCTCTAATACCACTTGTTGGAAACTTGTAGCTAATTAAAGACATTTTCCATATAACCCAAAAGAGAAATCTATACATCTAAGTATTCAGAATCCACATGCAAGAAAATAGACAACATACCCATGAAAATATGACACAAGATATACCCTGGAAAAACCCTTAAGAGGGAAAAAACCCAACCTGCAAAAGCATCCATCTCTCATGTATTATTTAGCAATAAATATTACAATACATCTTCTGAGTCTCCATGAACACCATTGAAGCAACAAGCCCTCTACAAGCAATCCATGTGAACAAGCATGCAACCACACATCATGTGCCATG
The DNA here is from genome assembly GCA_007258455.2 of Sequoia sempervirens. Classification (NCBI taxonomy): domain Eukaryota; kingdom Viridiplantae; phylum Streptophyta; class Pinopsida; order Cupressales; family Cupressaceae; genus Sequoia; species Sequoia sempervirens. Next base: position 693,141,544 of record VDFB02271358.1, read on the forward strand.
CTTCAAACCCTCACAAATGATAACTAGAGATAACATGAAAAAATTGCATCTCAGAATAACTACCTTTGCGGTTTCTTTTATAGAAGCAAGCTCCCACAAAACCACTAAGTGGTATTACACAAAATTGTGTGACTAAAACCATGAGATTACAAAACCATGTCTCCTTATTTAATATTGGCTACTTTATTTATTTATTTTCCCTAATATTAAATAATTACATTTTTACAGCTTAACTCATGTCCCAATGTTACATGCAACATAAAGTGGCCCCAAGAATAATTACATTAAATATATTATGCAAGGTGTACAACACACCTTTTTCCTAACAACTTTCAAGGGGATTAACCCCGAACCCCCAACCAGGTGGAATGAGCCCCCCAGACCCCTACAGGGGGGTACCCCCTTGCTGATGTATCAATAGTACCTGGGTATGTGAAGGATCATGATGGGCCAAAAATTGGCAATATGATGGGTATGTGTAGGGTATGTGGCTGACATTATTTTTTTTACCCAAAATTTATGAAACAAAAAGGGTTTTTAAAGGAAATTCTCAGCTTTCCACCAATATAAATTATTCTTTACTTTGAATTTAATAAATAATTATTATTCATTTTTTATTTGAATTATGACTAAAGTCTTGATTGATAGGTTGATTGAAAAAAATCTATAGCTTTCAACTGGTATCACATTTTTTGAATTTGAAACATGTGTCGCATTCTATCCTTCTCATACTATAAGATTAAAAAGTGAAAAATTGAATTTCATGAAGTTTTGACCAAGTTAAGGTGGTCAGACATACGAGTTTTTTTATTTTTAAAAGTTCTAATAGAAAATTCATAATTTTAAATTATTTACTTGGAAAAAAATTACAAAAAAATATGCATCACATCAGGACATGAGTCCTCTACTTGTATCTAAAATCTTATAAAAAAATATTATCATTTCTTGTGGTTAGGGTGGTCAGACAGACACGTACTTATTTTTTCCCTGAAATTTAAGTACTATTGCATTGAAATTTAAAATTTTCACCAAATAGATTTTTATATTTTGAAACTAAACCTAGTATTTTGGAAACTACATTCACTTTGCTACAAATTTTATTCTAACATATTTTTGAAATAATAATATAGATAAATTATTTGAATTTTTATGTCAAGTTTCCTAACTCTAATTTTCCTAAATTTTTCACCACTTAAGGGCTTGTTTTTTCCATGATGATCTTGCACATACCCACCTTATGTATTTTCAAGGTTAAGACATATTTTACCAACAAATCTCCCACTTGTCGAACACCTTTCAACAACAACAAGAGGGTTTAAAAACATCATCTCTTAATTGCTAGGGGCCAAGAGGCCCATAGTCTTTGAAGACCATCTGAACTTCTCTTTGCTCATAGTCTTAGTTGAGGAATCAACAACATTCATCAAATTCTATACCCTAACCAGTTTCACCTTGCCATCTTCGACCATATCTCTAGCAAAATGATATTTTACATTAATGTGCTTGATTCTGGCATGAAATGTCAAGTACTTGGCTAGACATATTACACTATGAATGTTGCAATAAATTGTCACTACACCCTATTTAATTCTAATATCTGAACAGTCTCTTAAGCCAAATGGATTTTTTATAAGCATGAGTAGCTACCATATAGTTTCCTTTAGTAGTGGAAAAAGCAACCACAACTTGTCACTCACTCGTCCAACTAATTGCACCATCAAAAATGTAAACACATAAGCATTGGTGGATCTTCTGCTATCAACATCACCTACCCAATCTGAATCCACATAACCATGAATATCAAGGAAAATCTCATCTTCATTCATATTACTATGATAACACAAGGAATAATCTGAGGTACCACTCAAATATTTGAAGACTCTTTTAACTACATCCCAATGAACTCTACCAGGGTTAGACATATATCTCAAAAGAACTCTCATTGCTTCAGCAATGTTTGGTCAAGTACAAAATTTAGCATACATCAAACTTCCAACTGCACTCTAGTAAGGAATTGTTCTCATGTCTTCCATCCCTGATGGAGATGTTGGACAATCTAAGATAGATAAATTTGTTCCAGCTGAAACAAGAACACACAGTGGTCTAGAATCCTACATATAAAACCTTTGTAAAATTGAGTTGACATACTTTGGCCAAGACATAACTTTTTGTTCACTCTATCTCTTCTAATTTCCATCCCAAGAATGTGTTTAGCTGCACCAAGATCTTTCATTTCAAACTTAGTAGCAAGTTGAGATTTCAATTTTGAAATCATACCTTTCCATTTACCAATAAATAACATATCATCAACATGTAATGCAATGAACAGGAAATGATCACCATTAGTTTTATATTAAACATAATGATCTAATTTAGAATGCTCAAATCCCAAACTCAAAACATATATTGTATCAAATTTCTGGTACCACATCCTAGGAATTATTTTTAGGCAATACAAAGATTTCTTTAATTTACAAACCAATTTACTTTTACCTTTCACCAGGTAGTGCTCTAGTTGTGTCATATAAATATCCTACTCCAAGTCGCCATGGAGGAAATCAATTTTCACATCCATTTGCTCAACCTCTAAATCATAAGGAACAAGAATAGAAAGAAAAAATCTAATGGATGTCATTTTTGAAATAGGAGAAAATATCTCACCATAATCAACACCCTCAACTTGAGAGTAAAATTTTGCAACTAACCTTGCTTTGTAATTCCCTATACCTCCTTCTGAACCAATCTTTTTCTTGAATACCCATTTGCAACCAATAGGTTTTCTTCCTTCATGAAATGGTACAAGCTCCCATGTATTATCTTTTTCAGAGCTACCATTTCTTCATCCATAGAAATCTTCCAAGATTCTACATCATTCATACCTAATGCCTCTTGTACCAATCTGGGTTCATCCATGTTAGTATTTAAAACAAAAACACATCTCCAATCATCATGTGAATACCTTTTGGGTGGTTTTCTATGCCTTGTAGACCTACGAAAAAGCTAAGTTGGAGGTTCTTCCTCCTCTTCTAATGATTCAGAGGTAGATGAGCTCTCCTCAAATTCTTGTCTATCCATGAACCTTGATTCAACTTTCTCAATTGTATAAGGAAATTGAATCACATCTTCCTGTTTACTTTGTTCTAGCTGCAATGTAATAGAAGAAGGCTTAGTTTCTCTAAAAATAACACTTCTCCAATGTATTACCTTCTATGCAATAGGATCCCAAATGTCGTATCCTTTCACACCATAACTATATCTAATGAAGATACATTTAACAACCTTGTTCTCCAACTTTTTTCACTTCTCCTTCTGCACATGTGCATATGCCTTGCAACCAAAAACTCTAAGATGCTTTAATGAAGGCTTATGACTTGACCATGCCTCTATAGGAATCTTATCAACGAGAGCTAATATAGAAAAAATATTACTTAGGTAACAAGCAGTGGCAACAACTTTACCCCAAAACCATTGTTCTAGACCAACACCACTCAACATCCTATTCATTCTTTCTACAACTCCATTATGTTGTGGAGAATATGGAGTTTTCTTTTGTCTATGAATACCACAATCTTTATAGAATCTATCAAAATCATTAGAGAAAAATTCACTACCAATATTAGTCCTCAAACATTTTATTTTCTTTCTAGTATGTAGCTCAACCATTGCTTTTAATTCTTTAAATTGACTAAAAACTTCAAATTTACTCTTTAAAAAATACACCCATGTCCTTTTATTGTAATCATTAATAAATGAAACATAATATGTGGATTTACCAATTCAAGGAACATCTATAGGACCAAACACATCAGAATGAATAAGATCCAATACATCATAATATTTATGAGAACTCGAGTAAAACTGAATGTAGTTTTTTTTTTCTATAAATGCAATGCTCACATAAATCAAATTCAAGATTACAATTAGACAAACCTTCAATGAGGCTTTTATTTTTCAAGTTCCTTAGACCTTTTTCCAATATGGCCATATCTTTGGTGCCATAACATAGTTTTCTCTATAAGCAACTTTGATTTAGAAGAAAGAGCACCCTTGGGTACCCAAAAGCCATGACCATATGCTGAAGTTGAAAACCTCACCTCTTCCACAAATTTTTTTTTTCACATAAGTACTTTTACACTCAATAGTGCATGCATCAAGCTTATACAATGCGCCATATTTGAAACCTCTAGCAATCACCATAGCACCTCTAACCATCTTTCATCCTACATCAAAAAATACTACCTACACACCTACATCTATTAGTTTTCTTACAAATAATAGATTTTGTGCTAATCCAAGGATATGCAACACACCATTAATCCTTCTTATTCTACCATCAGGAAACCTGATTTTAACTTTACCATGGCCAACAATGTCTAAATGAGAATCATCACCCAAGTACACCTTACCTCCATCAAATTCTTCATATTCAAAAAACCAATCTTTATTAAAGGTCATATGGAAAGATGCACTTGAGTCAATTGACCACGCATCATTACTTGCACGAGCTGTTGAAACTGCAATGAATGTGTCACCATCTTCCTTCTTGGACTCAGAATTAGAATCAAATTTCTTATTTTTATTCTTCTTTTCTTGTTTTCATTCCTTACGAACATGTCTACGCTTATTGTAGTTCCAACAAATAACTTTGGACTTTCCATGATATTTAGATCTCCCCTCGGACTTGGATTTGTCATGCTTTTCATTCTTCTTTCCTTTTTCCTTACGTCTTCCACGAACATTTAGGGCTTCCTTGGCACTAATGGATACCTTCCTCCTTATCTCTTTATAAATCAAAGAAACCACCACATCTTCAGTCTTTAATATAACAAAAGTACTCCCAATATCCATAACAAGAGAATCCCATGAATCAGGCAAATAACAAAGCAATATCTGACATTTTTCCTCCTCATCCATTTTGAAACCAACTAATGCCAACTGATCCACCAACATATTGAATGCTTCCATGTGGTCTATAATTTTTCCACCCTCTTCCATTCTCAAGGAATACAATTTCTTTGTTAATGAAATTTTGTTCACTAAAGATATGGCTTGATACATCTCACCAAGCTTCTTCCATAGTTTTTGTGTAGAGGTCTCTTCATGGACATTGATTAAAAAGAGTTTTCCAAGCATAATCTGATTAAACCCTTGGCTTTATGGTCCATAACATCATACTGAGCAGCTTGAGTAGGATCTACAGTCCTTGAAAAATTCTCAACAATAACATCCCATAGATCTCAATCTATCCACAAATCCTCCATCTTCAGCTTCCACATTTCAAAATTATTTCCAAAAAATTATCAACCTTTATTCTCCTTGATGAACTTGCCATCTGAAAATTCCTGCAACAATATCACAAAGTGTCTTTTGCACAAGCTCCCACTCAAATCTAGATTAGTTTAAAAAACCCAACAACCCACAACTCAAACCAAAGTTGATCAAGCTCTTATACCACTTGTAAGGAAGCTAAGGTAGCAAAATAACTTCCTACACTAATCTTGAGAGGAGAATACTACAAAAATTTTACAGATATTTATTAGTTACAGAAACTTAAAAAAAAATAGACACAAATATCATGCATACCATAACACAATGATTTACGTGGGGAAAACCCTTTTGGGAGAAAAACCCCACACTCCAAAAGCTGCCCAATATATTATTCACAAATCACAAATATTACAATATACTTGTAGAGCAAGCTTCTCAAATGAGTATCACCACTCAAAGATCCACAAACAACACAACCACTATCAAACTCTCAGAATACACCATACTACACAACTATAATACAACACCGTCATAAAGTAGGGTTTCCTTCTAGGGAAGGCCAAGCCAACAAAATATCAACCGTTAGATATGAAACCTAGTGATGAATGGTCCAAATTTACAATAATAAAATATACATAAAATGTGTCTTTATGGGGCATTTCCCCTGGACCCCTAGTCAGGAGGGATGAGCCCCCATGGACCCCTGCATGTGGGGTACCCACCTTGCAATCCCCTTGAGCTGATTTATCAACAATACCTTATGTATTTGGAAGGTTGAGACATATTTTCCCAATAGTTAATCATAAACATATATATACCTACAATGCTACACTAATGAGTGGTTGATAGGATGATGGAGCTATACATAAATCTCCTAGTTCCCATCCTCTAGTGCAAGTTGTTTCCAACATATCTACCAAGTTAGGTTTGTCTCCCAATAGAAATCATGAGTCGGTTGGGTAACTATCTATCACTTTCTTTGTTCCTCAAAAGGAACCTTCACCACCAAAATGGAAAGCACTTTTTGAGGGTACCAAAAAGCTTGCTCTTATACTGATGGGATCTATATTATACACTCAGATGAGGGCACCACTAAAAGAATAAAAGATCCTTCTATTGATCACTTATTGGAAAAAATGGATAATTGTCTTATCGAAAGGTTTATGGGTAGATGGCCTAATATTAAGTCTTTTCATAAATAGGCTTCCTCATGTTGGCCTATCAAAGGTTTTGTTTCCATTTATGCTCTCCCTAAGGGAATTTTCTATTTTAGCTTCACCCTTTATGAGGATTGTTTATCAACCTTGACTGGACGTCATTGTTTCTTTGATAAGTAGAGTCTTGCTTTGTGCAATTAGCACATAGGTTTTGATCCTTCTACTCACTTGGAAGATATGCTTCCAAATTAAGTTTGGATCTTGAGTCTTCCCCTATAATTTTTGGATAAGGAGATTATTGCTGGTGTATCCAACTATTTTTTTAAATTTCTATCCTTGGACTATGTTATGAAGGAATAGAATAGGTTGGTATTTTCTCATTTCTACATTTATATTGAACCAAACAAAGCTCTTCTAACCTCAATCATTCTAGATTCAAGGCTTGGTAAGTGGTCCCAATCCATTGAATATGAAAAATCTCCTCTCTGTTATCAACTTTTTTCTACTATTGGACATTTTTGGAATGGCTATCCTAAATGAGTGCCTAATGTTCCTACCCCTTTGGAAAAGGGCAAGAAGGTGGCTTTTCGGTCCCCCTAAATTTAAAGAAGGTGTTCTTTTCCTTTTCCTAACAAATTAGAGACTACATTAGACTCACCAATTGGACCTATATTAACCCCTCTAGATCTTATTTTGAGCAGAGAAGTTGGCCTCTCTATGACCCCTTATTTTCCTACTCTCTACCCCTCCATGGTGCTTGAACCCTTGGTGTCTTCTCTACCCATTTAAAATCCCCTCTCTCTATTTTTATCTCAATTTGTAACTATTTATCAATGTATTCATGTTGGCTCCCCTCATCTAGTGTCTAAACCTATATCAAAGGAAGCCCAGGTGGTGACCTCCCATTTTCTACCCATAGATCCTTTGCTGGTGGAAGCCTAGGTGGATATTTTGGCCCTTGTAGTGCCTTCCCCTATCCTATTTATTGCCTATGTGTCTCCTCCTATTCTTGACCCAATGGTGTTGATGGCTTCACCTAAGTGGGTGTCCACCTTGGTTTTGGATGGTTCTCCAAGCTTTTCTAAACATGCAATTTTGAGGAAGTCAGTGGATGTTGGGACTAGCTCTAAGGCTAGTAGGAAATTTGCTAAAACTACCAAATAGAACAATATAGCTAGAGATATTGCTAATGGGAAGTAGGTGACTTTGGAGCAGCTCAACTCTAAAAGAAATAAGAAATTTTGATTCTCTCATGGAAGATAAATGGGGGCTCAATAGCCTTCATAAGAATCATACTTTCAGGGATCTTATCAAATAATTTAGGCCTAATATTTTACTTTAATAAGAAACTAAGATGTCTGCTACTAATTTTTATAAATCTAGTAAATTTATTTGGCCTAATGCCCTCTACGTAGCGGTTGACGTAGAGGGGCCTTATAGAAGGTCAGTTATGATGTGGAAATATTTCCTTAAGGGTTAATTATTTTCTTTCAAGACAAAAATATTCTTAATGTTCATTTATCTCAAAGTTACAATCTTCAGGAATGTATCCTTTCAATGTTTACACACTAAATAATATTGTTCTCAGAAGGAACACTTGGTCCAATCTTTTGGGTTGTAGAAGTTCCTTTCAAATTAGTCACTAGATGGCGATGTGAAACTTTAATACCCCCATATTCCCCTCTAGGAAGCTAGGTAGTAATATGGATTTGAATGACAATATGTTGGATCTTAATAACTTCATTTTTGAGGTTGGTTTATTTGATTTAAACCTTGAGGGAAGTTCTTTCACCTGGTCCAACAAATGAATTGGTGATAACCTTATTCAAGTCAAACTTGATAGGTTTTTGGTTTCCTCTAATAGGGATATGTATTTCATTCTCACATTATCCTTCATTCTAAGGATTGGTTTTGACTGTACCCCTCTGCTCCTTTGGTGGAACACCCATCCCCCTAAGGCCTAGTGCCCCTTTCAGTTTGATTTTATGTGGTTGCATCACCCCCAACTTAGGGACCTTCTTTCAGAGTGGTGGAGTATGAAGTTTTTGTCCTTGCTATGTTTATACTTTCGTTCAAGTTGAAATCCTTCAAGGACAATCTGAAAGGGTGGAATATGAATTGTTTTGGTAATATTTTTTTTGAACAAAAATCTTTCACATGACCACCTCCAATAATTGGAAGATGGATTCCATTCATTAATTGATATTTGATGATGGCTTATTTTTGTATTCTTAGGATGTTATTGCTTGAGTAACTATTAATTTTTTCATCACCTTCTTAATCTAGCCATAATTGATAACTAGGCTGAAGATCTCTTGGATGCTATCTCCTAGTCTCTATCCCTATAGGATTTCTTGTTTATGAAAATAAGTTCTTTAGTTGATGAGGTTAGGGAGGTTTTCTTTTCCCTCGGCCCTTTCAAGAACCCAAGACCTAACAGTTTTCCTCCTTTCTTATTTCAGAAGTATTGGGATATCATTGATCATGTGATGCTAACTTTGTTAATGAATTCCTATCCTCTAGAAATATCCTCAAACAATTCAATAACACTCTAATTGTTCTAATTTCTAAACATTCTAGGGCCAATAGGCTATCTTATTTTTTCCACATTAGCTTTTATAATACCTTCTATAAATCAACTCCAAACTTTTGGTCAATACATTAAACCCTCTCTCAATAAGTTGATTTATCTGACCCAAAAAGGTTTTGTCTTGGGTCATCAAATTATGAATTTCATCATGTTTGTCCATAAGTATCTTCATTCCATGAGAAAAAGTACAAAAAAATTATGTCCCTTAAGCTCGATATCTCCAAAAGCCATGACAAAGTGTCTAGGAATTTTTGGTTTGATGTCTTGAGAAGATTTGGGTTCTTTGGAAAAATCCTTAATCTTATTCAAGGTCATGATACCTCTCCCAAGTTCTATGTGGTGCTCAATGGCACTTTGTAGGGGTTTTTCTCCATGTTTTATGATATTCGGTAGGGGGATCCCTTGTCCCCCTATCTCTTCATCTTGATGGCTGAGGTTCTCGATCACAACATTGAGAAAAATATCTTGATTGGTACTTTTTCTAGTGTTTCCCCTTGTTCTATTTCTCAAATGATTTCCCACCAAAAATCCATTAATGACATGATTGTTTTTTGGCAAGCCACTTTAGCAGATGCTAAGGGGTGGATCGATGTTCTAAAAAAGTTTGCTAAGGCCTCTTGCCAATGTATCAATTTTGCTAAAAGTTACATTTTTCTCTTATTGTTAACCTTTAGCTCCAAACTAGGATATCCAAAATTCTTAACTATCAAATTCTTCCCCTTCCCTTGACTTACTTGGGAGTACGCCTCACTATCAATAAGCTAGATAACTCTATTTGGTCTAACTTAATTTAGAAGGTCTTGAGAATGTTGGCAACCAGGAAAGGTGGTCTTCTCAACAACATAGGTAAACTCCTCCTTCTTAAGTCCACTCTTCAAAGTTCAACTGTACATACCTAAAGTCTTTTTTTTATGTTGTCTTCATGGTCTAAGGAGTTAGAGAAGATTCCTTTGGTTGAGAAAAAAATAGATTAATTTATACTCTTTGGTGAATTGTTACACTATTCATTCTAGGAAACTTTACGGTGGTCTTGAATTGAGAAAAACCAAATAGATGAACATGGATCTGATATCTAAAATCACCTAGAAAATTTTGAATAAATAGGCTAAATGGATTTCTATCCTCAAAGATAAGTATATGTTGGATAGGGATTGTCTCTCCCTCCTTTATATTATTATATTCCCTCGTGATGCATAATATTGAATAACCTCCTCAAATCAAAAAACTTGGTTTCCTATGGTACTTGCTAGGAGGTCTAGTTTGGAGCCTTAGCTTTTTTCTATGATAAATGAATTTTGAAGTATATTATTGGTCTACACCTTATTTACTTGGCTATGAAATTGGACTGTTGTTCTAGGTTGGGGCATATGGTCTCAAATTACCTGGACCATACCATAGACCCATCATGCTAGAAGATTGATCTTAATTGGTATGACCCCCCTTCACCTAGCCACTACAGAACTCCTTAGAATTGTTTAGAATCAAAAGATATTTATGTTGCATGTAAAAATAGGAGGGTTTGCATAAAAATGAATTGATTAAGATGAAAAAAGACTATTTTTTGCTATAAAACATGCAATTATGAGGGGAAAGATGTCTAAACAACAATTAGAAACTAATCCTACTATTATAGAAATGAAAAGGGAAGTTTTGAGAGGGTAGAATGGTGTGTACCTTGTAGAAAGAAGGCTATTTTTAGGTCACAAAGGACTCATTCACCTTTAGTGGCGAATGGGTCCCTGTTAGGGTTTTTGAAACTAAGATCTGGGTTCTGTTCATTGATGTCTGTACTCTCAGATCCTCGACTATTAGCTCCAGAAAACCTATAGAAAAATTTGTAGCCTTCTTTCTATGTTCTTGCAATATGAATGACAACTTTTACAACTTGAAAACTTTGGCAATTTTTCTCCAATCTTATTCACGACTTGATCTTTAACCTATAAAAATGAAAATACACATTCAAGACGAAAACAAATTGTTAATTGTTAGTGAATAAGGTGTTTTCTTAGTCTAACCCCTTTTAAGAAATTAAACCAAATGATGAAATAATTATTGAAGCATGAAAAATGAAACAATAAAATGTTGATACCTTGGAAGTTGTCTTGGAATGTAATTCTACAAACTAGCATGAAGTGGCCATGAAGAATATAGATCTTGATCTCAAATTAGATGTGAAATAATGCTTGCAAGTAGATCCTCAATGCTACACCAACAATCTTAGCTAAAAAACATGTTTGAATGGATTAAACCTATAGAGAAGGGGGATTTGCTACTCATGATTTCTCTTTATTTAGAGATCCTCGTGGGGTAAAGTGCCCTAAACTACCTCAAGGAACAACATAAGAGTTCTAGAATCAGAAAGAGCAGGTCTCAAAGATTTCCTAGACAAACTGACAAGCTCTTAGCCAAAGGATGACAACGTGGAATATGGATGAGAGTGTGATGCACTAGCATCTCAAAGGCGCTTTGGCATCTTGTACGGATGAAAAAGTGAGAATGTTATAGAAAATAGTAATGCAACTACTAGCAATCTAATTACTGAGAACTTCAAAAGTACTAGAAAATAATAGAATATGATAAAGCTGAAATAAAGTGAAATAGAAATGATAAAGAGAATAGGAGTTAGAAAGGAAATGCTCACAACCATACAAGTGATGAAGCCTCTAGCACATGAATTTCTTCAATACTTGCATGCATAAGATCTGGAGAAAATGTTGGGGCTATATAGGAGTTTGCCTTGGTCAAATCACCATTTTGTTGTTCTCACCTCCATAGATAGTTAGATAGATAGATGGAAATGGAAAAAGGAGTGATAAAAGCAATCCTCACTTGAGGATAAGAAACCATATCATGAAGTAGAGATGCAATTGATAGGGAATGTGTGAAATCCCATGATACTTAAAGATGCAAGGCACAATGTAGATATCACATGCAAGGCTTAGGAAGACAAGGAAGGAAACAAAGAGAGTTACAAGAGCCAAGTGTTTTGTAGAGGGTGTTGTAAGAGCTTGAGAGTGCTATTGTAACAAGTTGTAGAGAGCTATGCAAACAAGATAGCAAGATAATGTTGCAGAGAGGAGAAGAGGATTCAAGAGATAAGCTAAGAAGGCCAAATAGACTGAAAAGACAACTTTTAAAGAGGAAAAAGAAGCTTCTCGAATGGTTATACAAGGTGTATTGGGACATTACCACTGACAAAGCTTGCTGAAAAGTGGAAAGTATACTCAAAAGTGACCATTTGAATGTTGAAATGCAATAGGATGCTAGTATGGTGCATAGACATCCTCACAACATGCTAGTATCCAAACACATCATGCTAGAAAATGACATGAATGGGAAAAACACAATGTTTGATGCAAAGCTGACATGTGAGGGTAGCTACTAAAAGGGGTTTAGAGCATCTTGAGAAGGGAAAAAAGGTTGATGCAGAGGCTAAAATGATCCTACACAAGTTTTAGGGGAGTGGACACTAAAGTCAATACAAGAATGTATGTGAAATTGTAAGGGGTGCAATTTTACACCATTACATTTTTCCCCCACTTTAGTGGGCATATGAATCTATGCTAATATGCACGCTAAAGGAAAACTACCAAACATAAATAGCATAATTTTGCCAAAAGGATATTGTAGAGGAAGAAGACAATTCTTCAAGCCAAGGAAGCATGCCTCGATGATGAAGACCTACAAAACAAACACATTAGACAAGAAAGGCGTGCACAAGACAACAATGCTAGACTATGAAAGGCCATTATATCACAGGGTTAGAACATTTAAAACCATATATGCATAGGCACACTCAAAAAACTAAAGGATTTGAGTCAACAAAGTGAAAGAGACCTTAATGTAAAAGGTTGTCTCAATACTATGCGGCATCCCAAAATTAAGAAATAACATGTAGAAGAATTCTAGAATGAAGAGAGGAAGGGCATATATTTAGGATGAAGAAGATGTAGATCTTTGATCTGGTATATACAAAAGAGAAGATAATTTAAGAGAAAGAGATGGAGAAGCCAGAAAGGAATGAAAATTCCATGAGAGATGGCTCTATAGGTACTTCCTCCTAAGGAGGTTCAAATAAAGGGCTTCATAGCTCCTCAAAATTATGAAGTTGAACAAAGTACACCAAAGGCCTGCAGACCACCAAAGGACATATCCCATAGGATGAAAGTGCCTTAAAGACCCACAGACCTACAAGGAGACAACTCCCAAGTCTCTCTATCATGAAGGAATCCTATAGAAGTAAAAGCCTTATAGGATCATAGACTTGCAAGGAGGGATCCCACAAGATCTCTCACATGGAGGAAACTTTGATATGTAAGTTCCTTACAAGCTCGTAGACCTACAAGGATGCATCCCCTAAGATCTTCACATGGAGGAAACCTAAATGATGCAAGTTCCTTACAAGTCCATAGATCTGCAAGGAGGCATCCCCTAATATCTCTCACATGAAGGAAACCCAAATGTAAGGGGACTTCACAGAGTTAGAAAGTGGCTTCACAGGTGCACCTGCAAAGTGACATGTTAATCTGTAGATAAAACATGCCAGAGAACAAAGCAGCCATGTAGGAAAATAAGTGGATAGTCGTGTAGACCATCAAAAAATTAGAAGGCTTTCAAAGGCATCCCTTGGGAACCCTTCAAAAGAAAAGGGATCCAATCAAGGGAATCTTTGTTTGAAAGTGTATAAAGAAGAAAGGGGATCCTTAAGAAAGATGCACATCTCCAAAATGATTCAAAAAGCTTACACACAATCGAATCTAGAAATAACTACCGATATCTCCAAAATGAGTTCTCACTACCCCCAACATACAAGGTAGGAGAACCATGTCTCAAATACATGACTCACTAATAGGAGGACATTTAGGGTTCTAAATACCTATCATTGTATAAACTAATATTTCTTTTGGGGAGGTTTAAAAGGATATGTAAATAAACTTTTGGTTGAATGTTTAGTATGCTAAATAAATAAAAGGTGAAACAATAAAGACACGTGATCTCTTACAACCTTTAGGCATTCTAACATAGTGTTAGTGGTAAATATCAATGGAATTCATTACAAGTCTACCAAAATCTAATAATCTTGATACAATTTTAGTTGTTGTGGGTAGACTCACCAAGTATGCACATTTTCGTGGAATTTCTCATCCATTTCAAGCATCATTTAGTGGAGTCATTTTGAGGCTCTTTATGGATACCCTCAACCATACATTATTTATTACTTACAATATCATTATAAATCTCACATAGTAGAGGACCATATTCAACATTGACAAGAAATCCTACAAATACCTAAGAATAATTTAGTTATGGATGGAAATGGAATGAAACAATAAGCTTGTCAACATCATAGTGAGAGGAATTTTGAAGAGGGATATTGGGAATTTCTTCAATTAAAACCTTATTAACACATTTAATTTAAGAAACATAACAACATGAAGCTCACACATAAATTTTATGGTCCTTATAAAGTTCTCCATCAAATAGGAATCATAGCTTATAATTAACAACTTCCACCATCTTCCAAAATTTATCCTATATTCCATGTTTCTTGTTTAAAGAAAGTAATAGGTAACAATATTCCAGTCTAGTTAGAAGTGTAAGATTTAGATGAATACGGAAATTTTATTTTAGAACATAAGAAAATTATTGAGAAAAGAGTGAAACAATTACGAAATAGAGCTATCTTTGAGTTCCTAATCAAGTGGTAGAATATGCCAATTGAAGATGCCACATGGTAAGACAAAAAATTCATATTCAAGCATCCTAAATTACTAAGAATTGAGGATAATACTTTTTAAAAGGTGAGGGGCATGTTAGGTTCCTAATATTATATCTAATGTTATTACCCTAGAATATCATATATCCTAAGAATATATAATATATATTCCTACATGTATAATGAGTTAAACACTTGTGCCATGCTTAACATTAACATTAGTCTTAGTTAATACCTTAAATACTATTTATTGGGATTCAAAGGGGTATGTCCCTAAATGGTTAAGCTTATAAAGAAATGGGAGATGTTACTATTAAATAATCATACCATCAATTATTCAATTAATATCATATTTTTTTATTATTAGAGGTAACCCCCTCAAAGTGGTGTGCTACAATTCTATTATTTTACTAATTTTTCCAAGAAATATCATAATAGTTTATGAGGGTGATGAATATGGAGGTGTTATGGGTGATGTGACAAAACTATAAGGATTTCCACTATGAAGCCCCAAGCTTAGAGTTAGGCCATCGATGTATTGTATTGTTGAATCTACAGTAGGGGTTCTAATGTGGGAGTAGAAGATATGATTATGGGAAAAGAAATTTTTTTACTCCTTGGTTTTGAGCATTTGTGAATGCTTGAGCACAACTAGCTATCTTAGGGATGTTAGTATCTACTATATGAGCTACAATACGTAACACTTATACTCTTTGAGCATCATTGATCAACTTCCTAAGGTCATCCATGATAGGAATTGTGTGTATCCCTAAAGATTCAGTGCTTAAGTAATCTTGAAAACCCTCTAAATATTTGTCCAATTATTTCATTTTCTCACTAGGACCATGGGCAATAGTTTTCTCTAATTTTACCTAAATTTTTGATTTGAGGTAGTAATGGGTATTACAAGATTGAGAATGGAGTCCAAGATGGGTTGACTATTGACAATACCTTTGTTGGAAAAATGTGTCTCAACCTTAAAATTACATAAGGTTTACTATTGATAAGTAAGTGTGACAGAGTGGGGGGGGGGGCATTGTGGGTGGTAACCTCACGAGGGGTTAGGGTGGTTTGTCCACTCAGTAGGGGGTCCAGGGGTCATGTGCATTGATGGGGCTCAGGGATAAAACCCCTCAAAACCAAAGTTTATGTATATTTTATTAATATAAATTTGGACCATTCATCATTAGGTGTCATATCTAATGGTAGATTTTTTTTTGGCCTATCTTACCCTAAAAGGTGACCCTATATTATAAGTGTGTTTTATTATGGTTGTGTATTGTGATGTGTTCTAAGATTTTGATAGAAATCATGTTGCCTCTAGATCTCTAGTTGTTGATACTCCTGTGAGAATCTTTCTCTACAAGTATATTGTAATCTTTGTGATTTTTGAGCAATATATTGGGTAGCTTTAAAAGTGTGGATTTTTTCTCCTAAAAGAGTTTTCTCCACATAAATTACTATGTTGTGGTATACATGATATTTATGTTTATTTCTATTTAAGTTTTCATAAATGTGTTAAATATTTGGAATTTTTTTCATTATCCTCCTCTCAAGATTAGTGTAGGAATTTTTCTTGCTACCTTAGCTTCCTTACAACCTTGCATGAAAGAGTTAGAGGACTTGGGCTTCGTAGTGGATGTAGTTATAATGCAAGATGTCACAATTCTACAATTTCATCTCAGAGGGATATTAGTCATAGTACATTAGGTCATGAATCTCATATGAGTTTTAAAACACTTGAGTATGCATACTATGAATATTAAGGTATAGAAAAATCATACTAAAACTCACAAAATCCAAAATCAAAGAGCAGAACCATACATAAAACATAGTAATGGATATGTGATCAAATTTTGAGCCAAATTTGTCTAGTCTAGGGTGCAAAGACACCCTAGAAGAGTAAGAATCTTTTCTAAATTAAAATTTTGATGTTTATAATAGTGTTTAAGTGTTATGTCATTTGACAATCTAGTTCAAATAGTGAATAAATTTCTAGAATTTGACAAATTTGTGACAATGTAATGCAAGATGCAAGTATGCAAGCAATTTTAAAAATGTTCGAGAAAAAGAATGAGATTCCAAATTCAATTTTAAAATTTAAAGTCCAACAACCTACTAATCCTAGTGTGTGAAATCTAGAAATTGAAAAACTTGATTTTTTTGCAAGAAAAGCAACACTTATTCACTATATGCAAATTCCTAAATGACTTCCTTAAGTACTTTAAGATTTTATTTTAAATTTAATATGATATAATACATATTTTTAAATACAATTAGGATGTAAATCTAACTTATGATGACTATAATCGACCTTATTTTAACTTTGGATGGAATATGGTATACAATTTTTTTATTTTTTAATGTTTTTTCATGAAATGATGGATTTCTAGATAATGGATGCAAAACAATACAATATTAACCTTAGATCTAAGATGATATGCTTTATAATTTATAAGGTATATAATGTAAAATCAATTATGTTCACCAAAAAAATTCATTTGGAAAAAGGATCTTAGTTCTAATATCTAGATCAATAACATCAATTGTTTTCCAATGAACATGAGGAATTTAGATTGGTAAGGATATGAAATTTACTAACAACTTAAAGGATAGATATCTACAACTTACACACATGAAGAGGAGTGAAGGGTTGTGCCATATATGGACTTGCCTCAATCAAACCTTGTGGTAGTATTTCTACCTGGACAATCACAAAATTGGTGATAAAATGGAGTGTATTATTTTAATGGATAAAGGATAAATGATAAACAAGTAATAAATTGATAATTTTCTATAACTCACCACTCATATATGATTTCCTTGATGGAATTAAGTCATGCTCATCATCTTCAACGATAATTTTTTGTTTGAATTGATTTGATTTGAAGAACGGTAAGTGTTAATGCTAAAAAAAATGAAAAACATGAAAAAACTCACATAAAACTTTACATGATTCTTGAATGATGAAATGTTGCAATAATTTTAAAAATTATGCTTTTGACTATTTGTAGGACACTTGATTTTATCGGTGGTATTCTTAGGTGTGTTCCAAAGTTTCCTTCTCTTGTTAAGATTAAAATGGTGAAAATATTATGTATTTATATGCAATTCTTCTAATTTCCCAAAAATTAAATCATGATAGATGACAATTAGAATTTGAGTTTCAAATAATAAATTACTGACATTGACATATTTAAATTTGGGGCCAACATAAGTGATCTATGGCATAGGATGTCCTAAACTGGATCCCTCTTTTTCAAGGATCCAAAGTGTCAAGGGAAAAATATTAAATTCTTACTTTGATTTCTCATGTGTGATTTTTTGATAAATGTCTAAAATGGGCCATTGAATGCATAATTAGAAAATTAGGTGCATAATTAGGTCCCAACACTTAGGGAGGAGCAAAAGTTGGTGTGAAATTGCCAAGGGTGACAATTTACAACACTACAATAATATTTAATTTCTATTTATTGAGAGAATATGTATTCCATTGAGCATCAAGATATTTATTTCACACATAACAAAAAAGAAAGAATAAAAAAAATCCAAAAATTATATAGAAAATTTATGTGTTATGAAAAAAATTATGTATAAATTATAAATAATGTTATTTTAAAAATAAAGTAAGAAAAAAAATTTCCACTTAAAAATTATGATTTGTTTTTTGTGCACTAGGCATTACCAATCTACATTTAACAAATTATAATTTCATACATTTTTGTAAGAAACAAATATGTTATGGAATAAATTTCATGTTTTAAAATTATTTTAACAATAAAATTCTAGGTTTTAAAATCTTACATAAGAAAATCACAAATCATCTTTTTAAATTTTTTTTCAAAATATATTCTTACAATACAAATAAAAAATCTAAAAAATTACTAGTTTATGTCATCTTCAAATTCCTAACAATTTAGTTTCTATGAGTGATACAAAGTCAATGCCCCACTTTGAAAAAAGAGTGGGAAACACTATTGTGGGCTAACCATATTATCTATTACATAATCTCAATTACTTATTGTGTTACTACCATTTTAAATCTTTCACTCACACCAATAAGAAAAATGGTGATCTTTACTATCATGCAAGGAAATGTTTGTAACATTAGTGAGATTCAAAAAAACCAAATTCACAAAGTTACAGTGATAATCATTATCCATTTTGAAACACTTTCCTTGACAAGCCTTACTATCATGTCATGTTAAAAAAAAAAAAAAAAAAAATTAAAAAGTGTGACCAAAATTAACTTATCCTTATTTTCTTGGTAATAAATTGAATATCTTGTAGTTCTTGGCATGCTTGTACCTTTTCTCATCTTTGTAATACTAACATCTACATAACTTTGAACATGTAGGGTTATTCTGGAACTCTTAATGATATAAATTTACATCATTACTAATATGAAACCATTCCACTCAATAAATATAAATAATATTTACTATGAATACATTATGATATAAAAGCAATTCTTATTAGTATAAGGTTCAATTTTTTTTAATATGATGTATTTAAATGTAATTTATTCACTTATTTAATAACAATATGCACTGTATTGGTGTTAATAAACACTTATTACTAGTAAAAAATGTTATATGAACATAATGACACAAAATAAATAAATTTTTTAGGAAAATAATATATTTTTTGTATTTCACTATTGCAAGGGTGTGTTACATTTATATTGGTTTTATATGTATATTTTGAAAAGATTTGACATGGGAGACAATAAATTGCAATTCATGAAAATGAAGTCTTAGACTTGTGAAGATTTTAAATATTCAACAAGAGGGTAAAATTTGCACAACAAAAATGATCCAAATAATTTATACACACATAAGTATGATCCCAAAAGGAGAATTGATATTATGAAACTTGGGGAATGTCTGAAGAGAGGTATATTCTTGTTTTTGAGGCTAAACTAGAAATTAGGATCGAAGGAAATACAAAATATATAAAAATCATGTACTTGGACTCTATTTCTTTGTTGTCTCTCCAATAAAAATGCAACTACTAATTTAATTTGTTTACAAATAAACGTTGACTATGACTCACCTCACATAATAAAAAATAAATTAAAAAAACTTAATAAAACAAAATACATATTAATCAATTTTTTGGTACTATAATTTTTAAGTGTCTATTAGAAATATAATTCTTAAATTTATTTTTTTTCCAAATAGACCATGATTTTGACTTGCTTGACCTTCTCAAAAAAATTCTAACAAATTCAATCCACTAAAAATTTCATAATTCATATAGACCTTGACTTTGACTCACTTCACCTACTCAAAAAAAATTTCTAACAAATTCAATCAACTAAACAAATTTCATAATTCATATAGACCTTGACGTTGACTTGCTTCACCTAGTCGAAAAAAAATCTAACAAAGTCTATCCACTAAACAAATTTCATAATTCAATTTGGTAGTGTAATTTATCTATAAAAATTCCAATTCTTAAAATTGTATTTATTTTAAATACGTGTTTTGAGTTCAAGAACAGTAATTCTTAATTAAATATTATTTATATCTTTTACGTGGATGGATTGTTTTGATTGAAAAAGGTTTTATTAAAAGTGAGCCGTAATTTGGCACTTTTAAGAATAGATGAACTGTGTTTGTGTTTTATTTAAGCAGTCAGTAAAAGCTTTCCGCATCCCACCGCATTATCTCAAACTATGTTGGCATACAGGTGCAAGCTGCAGAATCAGTCCAAAAAGCATTAAATACGTCTTAAAAGATAAATTAGCCGTACTTACTACTTAGGCAATTCCGTGACGAAATGGATAAGAGAAAAAAAATTGGAAATAGCAAGAAAATCCGATAATCACGCACATTGATATGAAGTATAACTTGAGAATGAGCTTCCAAGGGCCAATATGATAAATGTAAAATTGGACTAGTTATTGTATTTTTGTTGTGCAATGGGTTACTTCTAATAATTGTAAGGTTGCATTAGATTTTGTGTAGACATATTGGTTGAAATAGAAAATTGTGTATTTAATCTAAAAAGAGCAACACATGAAATAAATAAATCCAAATGAGTATTTGCCTTATTTGATCTTGTGTAGACATATTGGTTAAAATAAAACAATTTGTATATTCTCAGTGAATTAAAACCCCACCATTTGTCTCAATTATCACATCTAAACCTTAACAATTCCCAGAAAACCAAACTCAATTCAATAATTCCAAATGCTTGGCAATAAGTATATATCAAATTAAATGAAATAACTGAAAATCAATACTACAATAAATTCAGCAGGCTATTAGGTGATGTGGATGTTTTCTTGAAATAGATAAATACAAATGAATATGGAAAATAAATAAATTAATTTACCTATGGATGTATGTATTCTAAAGGAAGTCAAGACTTACAACCCAATAACACTTTCATTGTTACCACATGAAACATGAGACCATTGGCAAGGGTCTTGTACATTTTCATTCCAGCTACTTAGAAGATTATCAGTGTCGTCTAAGTATTTCTTGACATCCATCAAAATTCATATGGTTAGGCATGGAATGAGTAGAAAGCAGGTTCAATAGAGTAAATCCTACCAACAGAAAGTACGTAAGTATTGATTTATTGGCCAGACAATCAGGACAAATTGATGGAATGCTTGCATAGATGGAATTTAAAATTGGAGGAAGAGAATGTATTTAAACAATTGTATAAAAGAAATTAAAACAGTAATTTTGATTTTCAAATTAGGATTCTTTTGCCTTTAATGTTGTAGGCATTTTAAAGTGATAACAAAAATATATAAAAATAGATAAGATAGAGAAATTTTTAAGAGTTTCTATAAAGTTTCAATTATTTAAGGCAATCTCTAAGTTTGAATTGATAACAAAAAAAAAAGAAAAATAAAATTTCAAGGCTTTTGATCACATGTATATGATTTGTGGTAACAAAAAGATGGAAAATCAATAAGATTATCCAATAAAATTAAGATTAACATGACCATAATAATTTACTATATTTGAGTTTTTATATAGATAGGTTCTTCACACCCATATACAAATACGATTGTTGAAGATCTCTAGAAATAATTAATAAGTTGCAAATATTTATTGTAGTGAATATAATAAGTGAAAATTATTAAAGGTGAATATAAAAAACAATAAAAATAAAAATTAAAAAAAATATAATTATAAACTATAAAGTAATTATTAAATAAATGAAATAACTTTTAACTAAGTAAACTAACTTAAAAAAACTCATTAGTAAATAAAATAAAATAACTCTTAATTAAATATACTAATTATAGAATAATTCATGAGTAAACAAAATAAAATAACTTTTAAATAAATAAATTTGGCATTCACAAATGTAAAATATAAATATAAGAGTAAATATGATATCTTAGGGAATGATCCATATTTTTTTCTACTTGATCTTATTTTGGGGGTTGGTTTAGTCTATTAATAGAATTATATAAATATGATTTCTATAAAATTGTAAATATAAAAATTGTAAAATTGTATTGATATCAATTTCAGAAAACTCAAACTTATTATTAGTATATTGAATCATATATTTCTATTTAATATTGGTTCCTGTAATGACATAGAACTATAAGATGGATAGTGTATGAACAAATATTACTAAATTATTAGTTCAATTTAAAATTGATTTGATGTAAAATTTTAAGCCATATTAATATTGAACTTTGAGTGAATTCAATTAAAATTTATTGCCAAGGTGACATAAATTGTAGATGACAGAAAATAAAAAATACAAACAAATATAAGAAATAAATTAATTAATTTACATAAGGATAACTGTGATGGTTTATATGATTTTGTGACTTACAAATGTAATAATTTGGCTTCCATTGAATTTGAAGGTTTAAAGAAAATGAAGCACTGAATGTTGCAAATGAGAGGTTAGGCATGAAATATAAATGAATGATTGACCAGAAAGAAGGGTTGATGTGAAAGCAAGTATATAAACATGCATGTATAAAAAGTCTCTAAATCATTATGAACAATGGTGAATGAAATTCAAAATACCCAGTCAAGGATGACGATAATGATTTTGAATATTTAAAACTTTTTCAAAGCCCATGGAATTTTGTCACAGACGCATTAAAGCAAGTGTGAGGTTCGAATCCCTGTGGACCCTAATTTTCTTATCAGTGGGATCCTTTGGAAAATATGTGTCTCTCATTGTATACAGCCCTTCAACCGCCTCCGAAGCCTTGTCGAATGGCTCACTTGAATCTGCTTTAGCACTGCCATTATTCCTTTCAATCACTCTTAATCTTCTCCATTTTTCTCTTTCCGTCCCAGATTTTGTGGCTTTTTAGCTCTTCTTCTGAGAGCTTCGATTACACAAGCTTGGAAACACTTTGACTGTAAGTTTGGTCAATTTTGGACATATGTGCTGTAAATTCAAAGCAAGTATTGATGGCCACCAGTTATAACCAGGTCAACATTCACAGTGAAAATCATATCAGGTACGTAACCACACCAGTTCAAATATAGAAATTAAACTAAGAGTGTAACCCTAGAAATACCCAAATTGAGTCCAGAGGACTCAGACCTATTGTTGGGTGTTGAGTACCAGACCGAAAAGCTCCAGTCTTGTGGACACATCATCCAACAAAAAGAGAATATGAACTCTGGGTATTGAGAAAATTGAGTACTCTCTAAACTAATGATATATGAGGATGATTTATGAATATTTCAATGATGCAATAAAAACTCAGATTGAAATGAAAGAGATGAGGGTAATAAAGAAGGTAGTACAGGTGTGGTATCTGCGTTCATGAAGACTTGACAAGCCAATACCTCTTGTATTTTATGTTTTAATAGGTGTATTGTTAAGTTGTTTCCTCTTTCTTTATTCTAGGGAATGTTCAGTTTAGTTTAATAATCAAAACTATCATGTAATTGTTTCTTTTGTAAACCAAAAATTTCTGAATGTGCAGAAGGACGAAAATAAAGATAAAAGAACAAATGATGCTGGCAGTATTACAATAATGGTGAACCACATCAAAGTCACTATGAGTACCAAGCTCTTAAACACCATGGCTGTATTAGAGCCAAAACCCTTGTGGAAACCTTATTTTCAGGTTGTAGCTCACTAAATTGGAGAAGTGAAAGGTCAATACCAGCAAAAGTTTGGAGGCGCGGAAATCAATAGAAGAAAGGAAAGCAACGAAAAAATAGTGAAAAACGGCCAAAAATAGGACAAAAATTGATGAACGACTGAGATTTGTTTAATCGTCTTGCATTGATACTACCGTCACCTCACCTTGACCAAAATTTTCACCTCACCTTGACCAAAATTTATGATAAAAAAATTATGTGAAAAGAGAACGCATGAAAAACAGCAAAAATGACGGGCAGACTTTCAATCGTCCCCACTCCTCGTAAAAGGTAAACCGTAGATTTTTAAGCTTAGCTTGCTCTTCTTCATATTCGGTACAGTTTCGACATAAAACATTATTTTAATAACTTCCACATCTCTCAGTTTATTGTTTTTTTACAAAATTTCCTACTCTAATATTAGTTTATAAATAGTAGAGATATTATTATTAATAAAGAAGTTAATATTTAGTATTACATAGTAACATTTAATGCTTCATCTATTTATTTTTGTTGTATTTATTAATTTTAAGTAAATTAATTTAGAATTGTTACATTCTTCTACATCATGTCATATCAAAGTATTAGAATTTGTTATGGGAAAATTTCAGATATATTTTGTAACTTTTATTCCATAATGTGACTTAAAAATGTTTAAAATTTTCTAAAATACATTGATTAGATATTTCTAAAATAAAGTGATTAGATATAAATTTTATTCCAAAAAATGCACTTGAACTAAATATGTAAATTTTCTTTGAGCAAGACAAGTAAAATCATAGGAGATTATATTGTTTAAAACATGCTAAGTTTTGACATTTGTCTCCCAAAGCTAAATATATAAGTTTTTTTAAGCAAGCAAAAGAAAATTAAAGAAGACTTTAATGTTTAAAACATACTAAAGTTTGTCCTCTCTAAAAAATAATCCTTAAGGTCAATCAAAGTTGAAAGTATAAGATTTTGTAATTCTTAAAAATATTGCTACAAAATAAATTTAAATTTAATTACAAGTTTAGTTTATTGAAGCATCAATCTATTAGAATAAAATAAAAAATGCAAACCTTTGTAACAATTACCTTTGAAATATACATAGACTAATAAATTATTTTGGACAAAAAAATAGAAGGGTGGACATTATTCATTGGTCTTGAATGCATGTTGTATTTTCATTTTTTTTGTACATAGAAAAGTATATTGAATATTGTTTATGAATAGTCTTAAAAATCAATTAAAATTTTTTATAGACACAAATTGTAAAATTTTGTAATAGATTGTATTTTAATCTATATAATAAATATTTGTAATTGTGAACTTTTTCTTATTTTAAAAATTTGAAATTTAGAGCCTTCATTTTAAATGCAATAACTATTACAACAATAAGTATGTGCAACACTATATAATTTATTTTTCTTCATACAAATGAATTGAAAAAAAGAAATCAAAAAGAATTTTTTTTCTCTTAAATATGGGTGATGAGTTGTAAGGAAATATTTAATAATAACCATCATAACTTTTTTATTAATCTCTTATCTAATAATTAATATCAATCATCAAATTTGATTTGACTTTATCTATCTTGCATTTATTTTGGTTAAAATTCTACAAATTTAATGATGGATTTAAATTCTCTTTTAATCTCAATTCATCAAATATCTTATATTTATCTAAATAGCTTGTTTTATTTATTGAAGAGAAAGAAATTATGTTTCATTGTACAAGAATACATTGGCCATACCAAGTATAATGCATATGATAGGAGAAACACAAGGATGCTTAGCCATAACTCATCCAATTACTCTAATTACTCATGGTTGACACTAACTCTATAAAACACAAGCATGTCTCACAATCTTTCTTGCATTATCTTCAAACAATTTAAACATTGTTTTTTAAGAATCTATTTAATTATCATCATTGAATAATTTCATATTAAAAAAATGAAAAATCTTTTATATTAATTATAATAATATTAATTATATAATAATAATATATTTGTTAATTTTTTATCTGAAATATAAAAAAAAATAAAATACAATTTAAACAAAATATTAATCCTACAGTTTTTACAATATCTACTCAAAATTGCAAGTATGCCCATTGAACCCTTAGGGTATGATTTATAATTTTAACACTTTGACCTCAACACACACATTAAGAATAGAAGAGATTGAGAAAAACCATGATCCCAACACTACGTCTACTATATAATCTAATCAACTCACTAAATATGAAAACTAACAAGATGGAAATGGGAAGGAACGGTCTACTGGCATATGTGATCTGTGATCTTACTGTACTAACGATAATTTGCAACTGTGATGGTTTATTTACTGGCAGGGGAGTTTCTCTTTCCTTGGGTGCCTCACTTATCAAAAATTAGACTAAGAGAACTAGCGATCACAAAGAAGATTGCTCAAGCACAATAAACACAAATTTTCTCAAAACCAACTTAGTAATATGTGAAAGAGTTATACATTTAAATAAGAAAGGTACATGAGCAACCATAATCCACGAAATGAGGATAGGATGAGCTTTAAAGGTGGATAGGTGGTTAATTGCTTCCATCTAAATAGTGTGATGTGTCAAAACTAAGTGGCACATCTATAAGAACTCTTCAACAAATTTGACAAGTTCAAATGAACATGTGCCAATATGCCTAAGATGACTAAGTACTCTTAAAAAAAAATTGACAACTCATTTAAACAAGTGTCAAGTTAACAAAGAATACTAAGAAACCTAAGTGTATGATTAAAACAATACACTAACACTACCACTTAATCATAACTTAGTTGGACACAAAATTAATGGAAATTTGAGTCCTGACAACAAGGCCAAATAAGGTACTCATTTACAATGCAAACTCTCAAATAAAGTGGAGAAATATAGAAAACCCAATGGGAGAAAACTATCCTCCAAAAAGAGAGTAATAATAGACATTTTATAAAACAAGAGAAGTAATACAATAGATCTTCCAATCACTCAGAGAACATGTCATTTTGACTTCTTTTTTTCCTTTTTAGTGTTTGTAGATGATGAAGATCTAGAATTTACAATCTTACTTTCCTCAAGGATTTGAGTAAGATCATTTATTTGTTTCCTCATACATTCAAGTGCATTATGCCCCAATTTCTTACAAAAGGAACATTTGACATATTTCTTAGTATTTTCCTCCTTCTATGATTTTTCCCCTTTTATTTTCTTATCTTTTCTTTCTTCATTTTTGTTTGTCAATCCTTTATATTTTACACTTTTTTTTACTAAAGCATGTGGCTTGTAGGATCTATGGCCCCCATCTAGATGAGTTTATCTTGTTCTCTAATCAAATCAATAGTAAAGTCATCTATATTTGACATAGAGCAGTTGGAACCCAAACCCCTTTTGTAGAGTAGAATTTTGACACAAAAATAGAATAAGAAGATCCCAACTTGGAAAGAGTTGACAAGATAAGTTGATCATCTTTCTTCTCAATTCCACATTCCTTAAGTTTTTGGAAAAATGAATTAAATTCTATGAAATATTCTTGCAATGTTGGTTAATTACTTGGACTTAAGTTGATTAATTCATTTTCTAGCTCATGGCCTTTAATATCATCAACTTTCGCAAATAACTTTTCAAGAGCTATCCATATTTCATGTGGGGTTTTCAATCCCTCCACATGAAATAGAAGTTATTTTAAAGACATAAACACAAGAATCCAAAGGCTTGGTCACACTTATTGAACCACTTTTCCTTGTCCTTGACAGCATTTGGTTCCTTTTTAGTACCCATTGTAACTCTATACAAACCTTTTTTTTTAGTGTAAGTTGTGCTTGAAACTTCCACTCATGGTAGTTAAAAGGTGTAAGAGGGTTAATCACTTGATTGGGCTCCATGCTTGAATAGGTTTAAAAAAATTTAGGAACTTGAGAAAATAAATTTTGGAGTATTCTAATCACAACTCTCTTTAATATACCCCCTTTTAATACTTTTGATTTTCCTCATATTTGACACTTTATTTTAGTGCATGTAATTGCATACAAAAATGAAGGTGAAAGAAGGAACTTTATGTTTAGTGAAAAATCACCAAAATTTTAAAAAAGTAAATAATTAATTATGAACTTTATTTTAGTGTATGCCTGACCACCTTAACTTGGTCAAAACTTCATGAAATTCAATATTTCTTTTTTTAATCCTATAGTATACGAAGCATGGATTCAAAAAATGTGATAGCATTTGAAAGCTATAGATTTTTTTCAATCAGCCTATCAATCAAGAATTTTGTCCTAATTTGAATAGAAAATAAATAATAATTAATTATTAAATTAAAAGTAAAGAATATTTTATATCGATGGAAGGCTGAGAATCTCCTTTAAAAACCCTTTTCGTTTCATCAATTTTGGGTAAAAGAATAGTCGTCAGCTACATACCCATCATATTGCCACTTTTTGGCCCATCATGATCTTGCACATACCCTTGTGTTTCATGAGATTTTATGATTTTTTTTTTATTTTGTGTCTCAGTGGCTCATAAAAGATTAGCCTTGCCTATGTTCAGGGCTTAGAGATGATGTAGTTCAGATACCATGTTTTTGATGTTTTCTATTTTTATGAGTGTTTTTGGATTTTTTATATGATTTGAATGTTTTAGGATTTTCGCATGATTTTGATGATTTGGATATGGATGTGTGATGATACCAATGATTTTTTTTTGGGATTTTGTTGAAAAGAAAGCTAAGGTTGATTGATTTGTTTGATGGATTGATGATGATAACATTGTTGAGGATACACAACAATGCAAGGATAGTGTTAAGAAACACGAGGATTGGGATGGATATCCTGAGATGATGATGGATTGATTGGATTTGTTTGATCAAGATTTTGAAGCTTGATTTGGAACAAAAGTATTTTGAATGACTTGATGCAACATTGAAGTACAAATTAGATGCAACTGATATTGATTTTTTGGATCGATGTTTGATGATAGATGAAGCTTGATAAGGAATATCTTCTTGTCAAAACATGCCATGGGCTAGTGACTTGGATTCATGCTCACAAATGCTTGACCAATTCAATTTTACATTTTCCAATGTTTTGATCACCACATAAGTTGCAGGATATAGATCAAGATTTATTCCTGAAGCAAGATGTAAATATCTACCCCCAGTTTCTACAAATGTTTGAAAGTTCATGGGTAGATTCTTGGATAGATGTATGGATGGATGGATATGGATTATCCTGCAATAAGATAAGGTGTTTTGAATGGAGGAATTCTTCATTGGATAATGCTTCATGGCTCAGATAACATTGGGATAGGATAGGATCAATGAAAATGAAAATGACCCATGTCAAGATGTTTACCCTAAGCAAGTATAAAGTGTAGACCAAAGTTTGTCGAGATCAAGGTAAGTTGGAAGATGGATGGCAATGGGTTGGATAAATGGTCCATGGATGAATGTATTTATTATGGATAAGATGGATGGAATGTTGGATTTACTATGGATGGTATGAGATGCTTCCACCTGAAGTAGTGCACATAGATGCTCAATTCTACACATGATGCTTGTTTTCCAGGTTTTCATCATTATACCTGTCCAAAGCCCCACCATAGTGGTTTTCACTGGAGGACAATTTTTTTCTTTACTATTTTCAATCCTTTTTTTAATTTTTTTGGATTTTCATATTTTTATTTATTTTTCTTTTTTGAAATATTTTAAGCTCATGTTGAGCCACCTGATGGTGTTGATGTACATGCGTCTTTCATATTGTGTGAATGATATCCTTCTTGAAGAAGTTGCTTTGCCAAGATACGTGCACTTGAAAGCAACTTTTGAGATTCCTGGTCTACTTTGTTGATACTGGAGTTAACTTTGTCTTTATGCACACATCGCAATAGAATTCCTTTTGAATCCTTATGATGAAGGGTCGTTGCCAACATATGGTCAATGTAAGAATTGGATATCATGTGTGGAGGTGTGGATGGAGTGTGTTTAGGAATAAAATATGGATTAGTTGATAGTTTGGAACCTTTGACTCTCCAAACTTGGGAAGATGAGCAATGATGGGTGGATATGAAAGTGTGTGTGGAATTAGAACCAACTGCTTGATATAATTTGTACGTTGCTTGAGAAGCCTTCTTTTTCCTTTATGGACATCTTTGATGGATACTTTTCCCTTTTTTATTTTTTCCAATAGTTTCTTTGACTAATGGAGTTCGATAGAGATAATATTTCTTTGTATTTTTTGTATCCATGTGTATTTTATTTATCCTTTATGCTTCCAAAATTATTTTTATTTTATAATGTTCTTTGTACTTTGATTCATATCTTCCTTTTGATGTTGATCCTAATTCGTAGATGGGGTGATGGGAGGATGAAGATTTATGATGTGGGTGGTTGTAGTATTGGCATCGATTTTATCATAAGGATTCTTTGTGCTCCCTATGTTGAGGTTTTCTTGAGATGAAGTTTCCCCCAGTATTGTGGAAGTAGTACCTTCATGCTTTGATTCTGCTTGTTTTGAGAGTTCTTGTTTAGAATGCATTCTCCGATAAATGACCATTGTGGATGATGTTTTTGGAATTTACTTCTCTATTGTCTCTGGAATATCCTGAGTTGTTTGACCTATTTCCTTGAGTGGATAATGCTAGATATCTTCATACTTGATGTCCTCAATCTAAATTTGGGATATATGTAATCCCAATTTTGACAACTTAGTTTGATTGTAGGAATGAATAACCTATTCTTTTTGTGCAATAATGTCAGGACTAAAAGAATCTTGTTCTGAATGAAGATCATCTATGTGTATATCCAAAGAAAGCATCTCATGGGTAGTTTGAGGATTATGTGCTATATGGATTTGATTATCATTTTTGACATATTATATAGATTGGACAATGTCCATTATATCATTATCATATTTTGGAGATACAAATTCTTGATCTTGATTAATTTTTGAATTGTTTTTGACATGCTTTGGATTAGGTTCTTGACATGGGTCAATTTCAAAGGATGGATTGCTTATAAAGGGTTCTTGCATATCTTCATGAGGCATAGGAAGTGGCTCAATATCCTCTTGATCGTTGAGTGAATCTAGATCAAGTGTTGAGTTGAAGATTCCTTAAATATATGACATGTTTTGGATCAAGTTCTTGACATGGGTCAGTTTCAAATGATGGATTTCTTATAAAGGGTTCTTGGATATCTTCATTAGGCATAGGAAGTGGCTCAATATCTTCTTGGTCTTTGAGTGAATCTGGATCAAGTGGTGAGTTGAAGATTCATTCAATATCTACAACCATGAGGTCAAATGATGTCAATATGTCTTGGAAAGGATCATTGCTAGAATTTGGTGAAAGATGTTGATCATGCTTTGGAATGAATTCTTGAGATATGTCCTCTAACTCATTGGATGAAGTAAAGGTATTGTCAAAATGATCATTGGTGGAAGGATCACTAATTATAAGATCAAATAATGTTAACACTCCTTGAAATAGATCATTGTTAGATATTGTAGGAGTCTTATCATGATCAAAAAGTGACTCTTGATGTATGTTGATTTGATCTTTGGATGAGGTATAAACATCTTCAAGGTTCTCATTGATGGATAGATCTTGATCATTGTTTTCAAAAATTGTGGTGGGGAGATTGTCAATACTATCACTAGTGGTTGAATCTTCATCATTGTCCCCAATAGTAATTATTTTTTGATCAATAAGGTCTTGGATGAGATTTTTGAGTCGAATTCAATTTGATGTTGTGTGTCCCTTTATTTTGTGAAAATCACAAACGTGCTTCTTGTTATACCATGGTGGTTTCACTTGAGACTCTTGATAATTCTCATAAATGGGGATCTTGATGATATTTTCTTGGACCAACTATTGCATGAATGATTTATTTGGTTCCCCAAGTGGTGTGTATTTTCATTTGTTACCTTGTGAGATTTGTACTTTAAATTGACCTTGTGGTGATTGATCTTTGAGATCTGATGATTGATCTTTGAGATCTGTGGAGGTTGGGTTTGTTTTTTATGTTTTTGATCTTGATACCTAACTTCTTGACATTGGAGATATTTTTCTTGATGTGGTTGTGGACACAACTCAATGCTTTGATGACTTGATATAAACAATGGAAGAGTGTATTGGTTTTGGGATGGAGATGTCTCTTGATGCAATGATTCAATTATTTTGGCAAGTGAAGCAATTTGATCTCACAAAATTTGATCTTTATTTTGATCTTGACACCCTTGATATAGTTGATTTGGTTTTTGTTCAAGCATATTTGGAATGTCTACTTGTGGTGTTCGTATGCGATCATGGAAAAATTGATTTTAGACAATGTTCTTATTTGGGATGATGTTCAAATTTTGAATTATAGGTTGAAATTGAACATTGTTGTGGTTGTGAATCACATTGCCTTGATTTAGGTAACTTTGATTTTGCATGGTACTTGGATCAATACATGGAGTTGTTAATATATTTTTTGGACTTTGAACAACATTTGTATGACTCGTAAACATATCTATCCCAAAGTTTACAAAGTGTGGATTTCAAATGTTCATGATTGGTAAACTTGTACTTGATATATTCACATTTGGCATGTATGGATTTGGTGGGATAATATTGTCTTGTTGAAGACTCATGCATTGATTGTTTGGTTGATAGATTTGTAGGTTTGGACTTTGATTTAAACCTACCATAGGGAAAGGTGTTCCAAAATTTAGATTAGGAATACTCACATTTTTTGTACGATTGAGGTTTGTATGATTTAATGATTCCATGTATAGATTGTATAAATTTGAGTTTTGACAATTCATTGGTTTTGTAAGGCTTTGATAGTTTGGTTGACTTATATCACTCATGATGTATGGAGAAAGTTTATATTCCATGTTACTCTTGTGTTTTGACCTTGTTGACCTATTTAGGACTAATGATGAGAATAAGGATGAAAAGGGGTGAATGATATGGGTGTTGAAATTTTAAGATCCTTGGAGGAATACTAGACTTTAGGATTCTTTGGATATTTTGATTTGGATTGGATTTGATTTGATTTGGATAATGGACTTATAAACCTTAATATGTTGGATGTTATCATGGAATAAACTTGTCCTCAAGGATGATAATTTAACTAGATGTATGAGGAAGGATTCATCCACACACACTTAGACAAATAAGGTAATTTTGATGTTGATTTTAAGGATTTTATTGAAAGTCTAGTATGAATGATTTCTCCATTGGTTAAAAAGTTTTTTGTGAGATGGGATTTGATTGATGTTTGAGATGGATTAAATGATTGTTTGTTTTGATCATAAATGAACCTAAGATGGACTTTTTTACAAGACCAAGGTTTTGAAGAACATTCTTTTCCCTAAGAGTAGTTCAAACCAAAACATCAATGTTTTGATTGGAAGACCATAAGACAAAAGAAAAAAAGAACATGTGTGGGGTTCAATTGATTTTTTATATTTTCTTAATGAATTCCTTTTACCACAAACACTCTCTTTCTTAGCTTTCAAACTAAATATCTAATGTCCCAATTTATTTTCATCCCACAAAGTCCATTATGTGGAAATCAAGGAAATTAAGGCAATATTTTCCTATTGTTGAATTTAGTAAGAGAAAATTTAGATATAAATCCAAATACTTAGAAACCTCTAAGCATAGAATCCCTAGGGCAAGCAATAGTACTTGGACTTTTTCAAAGATATTTAATCCTCCTAAAGGGTTTGAAATTTTATGTTCATGTTGAATGTTTGTTTTCCAATGTTTTATATCAAAGTAATGTGTGTAACTAACTCAAAAATTGCACAAACCTATGGATAGAATGAGAAACTTTTTGTTGAGTTCCCACTTGGATAAATCTAGCTATGCCTACTCTTAGCGAATGACTAGAAGCTTGACCACACTGGCTCCCCTCCATGGCACGTACTTCTCGGGTTAGCCAAGATTCAATACCAATGAAACTCCCATGGCATATTTCTCATCTCTACTAAGAGCCATAAAAACATGGGATGGCTTCATATCAGTGATTTGTGCACCAAAAAATAGATAATGATTTGGGCTTCTACAAAAATTGGTTCTTAATCAGGTTGATCGAGGACATGGTACCTTAAGAGTGTACAACAAGCCACTAAAGGCTTTAATCAATCCTACTAGGGGCTCTTATAATTTTTGTGGTAGTACCCCATTCTTAAAGACACTGTATAGCTAAAGCCTACATACAATGAGGACTTGTCAGTTTAGTCTTATCTATTTATATACTAGATCGTGTGAAAAAATAGTTGGATTCACATTCAAATTGGTCTTAGGAAGGCCCCTCTAAAGGTAAAAATAAAATGAGCAAGTATATCTATAGTTCGATCAATCTTTGTTTGCAAGAACAAATAGAGGATACACGCAATATAATTAACTCACACTTGCAAACTTTGTTCAATTTTAAGAGCCCAAATTGAAAAATGGAGGCAATATTTTATACAAATTAATGTCACCATAAGTAATTTTGATTCTCAAGATCTCCGTGAAGCGTGAGAGAAGTGCATATTCCTTTTAAATGATATTATTTTGTAAAAAATATTACAAAACATGAAAAAAACATGTTCATTTTATACCTAAAAGTAGTAATGGATTCTTTTTATAACACCAAATCAAATATTTGAAGTTTTTTTATTCAATTCTTAAAACCCAAAACAAAATGTAGTAAGTTTATAAAGTTCTTTTTAACCCTTTGATTGTTATTTTTAGAGCCCAAATGAAATGTATTTTGAATCCTACAACTGAAGATAACAAGATCCTTAGGATGGAATTATAAATGGTTCCAAAGTGTTCTAAAACACTTGTTACAATAGAGTGTCAAATTCATTTTCTTTCACTTCAATGCTCCATGATCCTTTAAAACCTACAATCCAAGCTCCAAATGTTAGATTATGTCAAGAAACAAGAAGATATGAGGATTAGATAAATGATTAAGCATAGAAAAACTAAAGCTTATACCAAGTTACACTGTGATTTGAATTTAGTTGAAAATTTGAAAATTTTAACTCTATCAAAGTTGAGAAACACCTACACAATTGGATAGCTTATGAAATTCTACCCCATTTTAAAAAAAACCTCTGAAAAATACCAAAATATGACCAAGATATGGCTATTTTAAGATTGAGTGCAAAATCAAGAAAAGAAAGGCATCACCATTGGAAACACAGAGGCAACATTGCTATTTGAGTGCAAACAACAATGCTAGAATGATAGCATCATTGTTTGAGAATTTGAGCACTGCTCTGCTAAACTCAATGTCATTCTATGGAAAAACAAAGACTGCATATGCTTCACTATTTCCTCTAACATCAGTGTTTGACTTGGAAAAACAAAAAATGGAAAAAATGATGAAAATGGCCAAAAATATTTTAATTTTGAGATTTATGCCCTCCTTCTAGCGACAAAATGTGAATGGTTGTCTTAGACCTGCTCAAACATAGAAAAACAACACAATGTTAGTCATCAAACACATCTAAAAAAATGATTCCCCATGCAATTCATTCAAATGCAAAGAACAAGAAACAAAGCAAATAATATCAGATAAAAGCTACTAAATCTTGCTCAAGACTTTCAAACCCTCAATCCCATGAGGGAATTGGTACTATTTTGATGTGGAAATTAGCCCTTTCCCAATTCCTTGCAAGCTTTGATGACCTTTGATGAAGATTGTTGCTCTTTGATGAAATTTGACCATAACCTATCTATGAAATTGATGAAAACTATGAAAATTGGATGAAAATGGATGAAATTGCTCAAAACATGGAGATAATGATCTTGCCTAAAAGTTGTGGATCCAAATGAGCATAATGATTTTACATGGATTGTGGATGCCAAATACAATAGAGGAGCTTTCTATTTATAGGAAAGAATGATGGAGAAATAGAAAATAGGAAGACTGTGGGATAAAGCATAAGCCAGTGGCATTGTGCCACTTGTCAACATGTTATTGAAGAGAGGTGGAGCACATTTTGATCAATGTGCATGATAAATTCTATTAGGTGGAATTTGAAATTCAAAATATGGCTTGTGGAGGGAGAGTTGAAAGATGAGTTAATGCCACTTGGCTCAAGAAAAAGGACATGTAAGAGCCATAAATTCCTTATTGGATGACAAGTCCTTTTGGGAGGGAGTTTTCAAATTGGAGGAATATTCCAATGAGATGTCATTTTGAATGAAAATAGAAGAAATAATAAATCAAATAATTTGATTTATGTGTGCAAGTTGCAAAAGCTAGAGGATTTGAGGATTAGGAGTTAATTGATTTATGATTAATTAACTTTTAGATAGAATTAGTCGACATGACATTTGATTTAGATTTTTAGATTTATTTAAATCAAAATGAGAGTATTTCGAGACATTAGTGATTTAATTGAATAAATTTGATTTATTCAATTAAATGAAGAACATTAGAAGTTAATAAATAAAGTTGATTTATTTAATTAAAGAGGGATGACTTTAGGACTTAATTAACCAAAGTTCATTTCTTTAATTAAAGGGAGAATATGATTTAATCAAATACAATGATTTATTTAATTAAAAGAATAACATTAGATTTAATCAAATAAAGTTGATCTATTTAATTAAATGAGGAAATATGATGAATTGAATAAAGATTGATTTATTTAATAAAAAGAGGAATTTGGATGAATTTTAATCAGCTAAAGATTATTCGATTAGCTAGTTAGTAAAGAGATGATTAAGGAAGAATTGGTGTTAGTGAACTAGAATTGAGTGCACAATATCAATCAAGATATTTCGAGTGTCTATAGGATTAAATTAGGGTTCAAAATTATGGTTAGAGTTTAATTGGAGCTTGGCTCAATTAGGTTTTAATTGGGGCTAGGGTTAATGATCAATTAAGGTTAATGTTTAAATAAGATTAGGGTTTAATAAAAATTAATGTGGGTTCAATTAAGGTTAGGTTTAGGGTTTGAGTTTAATTAGGGTTATTATTATTCACTTAGCAATAAGGTTAGGGTTTAATTAGGGTTAGGGTTAAGATTCTATAATTAAGGATAGTTTAGGGTTAGGGTTAGAGTTAGGGTTCAATTGGGGTTAGGAATCATCAAGGGTTCAATTAGGGTTGGAGTTAAGGTTAAGGTTCAATTAAAGTTAGGATTGGGATTAGCATTCAACTAGGGTAAGGGTTAGTGTTAAGGTTAAGGTTAAGACTTAATTAAGGTTCAAGATTAGGGTTATGGTTGGGTCCAATTAGGGTTGGGGTTCAAATAGTGTTAAATGGTGAGGGTTAGGGTTTGCATTAAATTTTAATTAGGGTAAGGGTTAGTGTTAGTGTTAAGGTTAATGTTCAATTAGAGTTATAATTCAATTAGTGTTAAGGTTAAGGTTCAATTAGAGTTATAATTCAATTCATGTTTAGGTTTAGGCTTATGGTATAATTAGGGTTAAGATTCAACGAGGGTTAGGGTAAAATTACACTTAGAATTTAATTAGGGTTAAGTTTTAAATAGTATTAATTAGGGATAGGATTTAATTGACATAAAATTAGAGTTAGGGTTAGGATTATGGTTATGGCTTAAGGTTTGGGTTCAATCAATGTTAGGGTTACAACTAAGGTTCATTCAGGGTTATAAGATAAATCTTTCATTTAGGGTTAGGATTAGGGTTAGAATTATAGTTCAATTATAGTAAGATTTAGGATTAGGATTCAATTGCAATTAAATTTTAATTAGGGTTATAGTTAGGATTAAGATTTAATTGTCTTAAATTAAGAAAATAATAATTATATTATACTTAGAATGGGAATTTAATTAATATATTAACCCTAACCCTAACCCTAAACCTAACTCTCACTTTAACCATTATCATAACTCTAACCCTAATTAGAACCATAAACCTAACCCTAACCCTAATATTAATCCTAAACCAAACCCTAATCCTAACCTTATCCCAATTATAATGGTAACCCTAAACCTAACCTTAATTTATATATGTAACTAAACTATCACCAATACTAACCTTTACCCTAAACCTAATTTTAATTGTAATTGTAACTATAACCTTAACCCTAAATGTATATCTAGTTGTAATCATAACCCTAACCCTAAATGTACTCTTTTCCTTGTGAAGGGTGTCTATAGGACTGATAAAATCCAATCCCCACTTTTCAAATGGTTCAAGAACTACCTGGAGTTGTAAGGGAATTTCATTGGATGTAGTGAGTCTCCCTACTCTTTGGCATTCATCATAGCGGAAAACATATTTATTTACATCTTTATACATAGAGGGCTAGTAATATCCTGCACCCAAAATCTTATGGGATGCCCTCTTGGTAGAATAATGGCCTCAAGAGGGGCCATCATTACAGGCATTAAGGATACTAAATATGTTTCATTTTCCCTAACACAATGTCATAAAACCATATCAAGACAACATCAAAATAATATTTTATTAATCTAATTGAATAGAGTGCTTTCTCAAATGAGTTGTTTCTTTTGTTTTGATGTAAAATCTGGTGGCAGCTCTGAAGTGGCCAAGTAGTTGGTGATATCAACAAACAGAGGGGTTTTAATGGAGATGTAAAACAAATTTCCATCTAGGAATTCATCTTGCATAGGAGCACAATCTCCATTATCTTGTTTGATCTACAATAAGAAATTTGTAACTAGATTAAACTTCCCTGGTTTTTCTTAATAATGGTAATGTTGAATTCTTGTAAAAGCAATAACCACCTAATTATCCTTCCATTTACAATAGCTTTATTCATTAGGTATTTTATGGTTGAATGGTCTATGAACATATTATTTTTGTACCACATGATTTAATGTCAAAATTTCTTGATTGCATGAACTACAACTAAAAGTTCTTTCTTTGTGGTGGTGTAATCTTGCTCAGTGGGAGTCAAATTCTTACTAATGAAATATATAGCATTCTTTGCCCCATTATCATCTTCCTGACCTAATACCACTCCAATAGCATCATCAGAAGCATTTGGACAAATATGGAATGAAAGGTTCCAATTAGTTCCATGCAGGACATGAGTAGATATGAGTTTCTCCTTAATGATCTCAAATGATGATTAACACTCTGTTGTCCAAATAAAATCTACATTCTTTTGGAGGAGGGAAAACATAGGAGCTACAATGTTGCTGAAATTTTCTATGAATCTCGAATAGTATCCAAGATTTCCTAAGAAACTTCTAATGTCAATTTTCTTTTTTAGAGTCTCAAGTTGTATTACCTCAATTTTCTTAGGATCCACTTTTATCCCTTTAGCTGAAATGTGGTGTCCCAATACTATTCCTTGTTCCACTATTATTGGAAATTTTTGTGACTTATGGATAACTAATGGTCCTCACATCCTTTCAGTACTTTGTCTATATTTTGAAGGGATTTATCAAAATTTGAACCATACATGGTGAATTTTTCCATGTAGACTTCCATACATTCATTCGCTAGTTCAATGAATATTGCCAGGATAGCTCTCTAAAATGTTGTAGGAGAATTGTAAGGCCCAAACAGAAGGACACAATATGTGTACATTCCCCAAGGGAAAGTAAAATTTTTTTTGTCCTAGTCTTCCATGGCTACTTGTATTTGGTTATATCCATTGAATCTGTCTAGAAATGAGAAATACTTCCTCTCAGCTAGATTATCCAAGACTTGGTCTACAAATAGTAGAGAAAAGTAATATCTATGGGTAGCTTTATTAAGTTCCTTATAGTCAACACATACTCCCCACTTCCCATTTTTCTTTGGGACCACAACTAGAGGCGAAACCCATTTGTTGTAAAAAATGGGATAGATAAATCCCACTTCCAGAAGTTTCTCAGTTTCAGTCTTAACAATGTCTTTAAAGGAAAGATCGAGACTTGGTTGTGGTTAAGAAATAGGTATAACATTCTTGGTATAGATTTTATGGGTAAAAAAACTTGGGTGTATTCCTCTCATGTCTATATAACCCTAAGAAAAATCTTTAGATCTATTCACCAAAATATCAAACAATTTGTACTCTTCTGGCTCTATCAAATAGCTGTTGATAATCAAAGTTTTTCCTAGTAATAACATGATGGTTTTGACCATTAGATGGTTTGAGGTGACAGTATAAACCTCTCTAGTCAAATTTTTGAGAGGATAGCTATGTGGTATGGTTTTGGAGATTCTAGCAATATCTTCAAAGAAGTGATCAATTTTTTGAATGATATTAGCCAGAGGACAAGGTAACCCCATGAAGCTAGTGTTATCAAATCTAGTATGATCTATGATGATTGGATACCCTAGAATCTCCTCTATGTCTAACATTTCTTCATCACTTGAGTCCATTGTAATATTTTCCATATTTTTTCCAATTCATCTTCTAACTCTTCACCATGTTGTTTAATGCCTACCATTGCAAGTGAGGCAAGATTCTCTTGTTTGTTGGGACCATCTATTTCTTCAACCTAATCTTTGTTATGTTTAGTAATTTTGGCAGGAGGATATAGGAATAAATGTTTGCTATTAGGACCATGTGAAATGGTCATTTCTCCCTCTCTCCAGTCAATCTTGGTTGCAAGGGTGGCTAGCCATGGTCTTCCTAGGATTATTGGATAATTATATTGTGGTGTGAGGGATCTGATCGTTTGAAATTCTATTGGATATTACCAGCTTTCAACCTCAACAAGAAAATTTTCTATGACACCCTTGGGGATAACTATGGATTGATTTCTCATTTGCAACAATGTAGTTGTGGGATGTAAATTAGTGAGTCCCAATTTTTCCATCACATCGATCATCATTACATTAATGGCTGCACCTAGGTCCACAAGTGTGTTAGGTATTGCTACCTCATTGATTATTACTATTATAAGTGGATTTCTTGGGTTAGATCATATTTCAAAGATGTGGTTTTTCTAGCCAAAAAGTTAGCTATATAAATTTTTATGTGAACAGTATTAATCCATTTGGTTTCCTTCATGATGTTTTGATGCACAATTCTTTAATTAGTTGGTTTATTTCAAGAATCATTTTAATTGATTGTAACAAAGGAACCTTAATTTAAAGTTGTTTAATCTCTTGTATCAACACAATTTCGGTTAATAAGGTCATTTCTAGAGAGTTGTTCAAGACAATTGGTTTGAGATGCTCTATAAATGGTGCTTGAGTTTTCTCTTTCAAGGTGGAGTCATTTAAAACATCAATTGGACGTTGACTACCCTCCTCTTAAGGTAACTTGGAAGTTCTAGATGAGGATTATTGAAGGGACTTGTCTTGATTACTCTCTAGGTTTTCCTCTAAAGGTGTGGAAGATGTCTTAGTCATTTCAATATATCCTTTAATTAGCTCATCTAAGATCTCAACTATGGTCTAGGTTGCTAGAGTGTTTTTACTAACCATAACTATAGGTTTTTACAAAAGGATAACATTAAGTCCAATCATGTTTTCCTATTCTATAGAATACATTGGGGTATTTTGACAATTATTCTTCAGATTAGGAATAGGTTGTGATGGGAGTTGTGGTTGGTTGACATGCTCATTTTGTTGAGGATTTTGAGGATCTCATAAAAGGTTTTGTTATAGAATAGGCATCCTTCTTACCCCAGTATAAAATTTATTTTGAAGTTGATTCCATTGAGAAGCAGGATTTTGAGGATACCCTTGTTGTTAAGCCTAGTTTTTCCATTGGCGGTTTCCCCAGGACTTATTTTCCCATTCTAGTAATCCCCAAGGGTAAGTCCCCTAGTTAGGTGGTCCTTGAGGCCAAGGTATTTCCTACTGATTATTATTCCAACTTGATTGCATTCAAGATCTCACATTGGTCAGTCGCATGATTTTTCTCACAAACCTAGAAAATGTCAATTTTGTCCAAAGGGCATTCTCTTAATAGATGTTTGTTTCGATGCCTAGGACAATAGATGGATAAGGTCTCAATATTATGTGTTTTGGACTATATTCCATCTAACATGGTGTTTAATATATTGAGAATGTTAGTTTTGAGGTTTTCTATCTCCTCACACAATTTACCTATTTCATTGGAACCTCTAAAAAGAGTAGATTTATGAATACCTCCTTGAGTATGAGAAAAATTTCAACATAACTCAATGATATCATTGAGTCCAAGTTGGGACATATCTCTTTTTCCCATTAAATCTAGACTTCTCCTAGCATCTTCATCAAGTCCTTTGAGAAATATGGTCTTCAAAATTTCTAAACTTATGGCTTCTCTACCACATCATTTAGATAAGAAGATGAACCTATCTAGGTAATCTTCTAGGATTTCATCTTCATTTTTCCTTAATTTGAATAACTCCTCTTTCCTATCGTTGAATCTACAATAAATCTAGTATTTATTCAAAAAGGTAGACTCCATGTCATCCCAAGAGGTTATCGACCCTGAAGCTAATCCCATGAACTAGCCCATTGATGCATCTTTTAGGGTGGAGGGGAAGAAATTCAATTTCTAGTTATCATCCTTGTAGTCATATGCCTAACAAAAAACTTTAAACTCAAATAGGAACTGGTCAGAGTCTTTAGAGGATAAACCTCTAAAAGTTGGCAAGAAAGTTGGTGAAATGTTTTTCATAGGTGTATTGTCATCTTGATCAAGAGCAATAGGATAGGTAAATGTCTGCACCCCCCCAGCTGGGTTAGCATCATTTCTATGGTCACCCATGATGTTGAAAGTAATGCACTCCTCTTCAAAAGTTTTCTCTAATGGCTAAAGTTCTGAGGTATGCAAAGGAATTTTCTCTTATACAAATGTTTTTTCTAATGGGTGAATTTTTGGGGTATATTGGGAGGTCTCAGGTTGATCCTACATGATCAATTCTTCAATAAGTTCTTCAATTGAGATTTTTTCCTCCCTACTTGTGGTTGGAACATCTTTTGGGGGGGTTGGTATGAATCTTTTGTGTAGGCCTCATTTTTTAACCATGCAAAAAAAAAGCTTGGCAACTATTTTTTTCTTTCTAAAAGTGGTATTCAAGCAATCTCTTACAAACACTAGAAAATAAAATCCCCAGAAATCGTGCTAAAAAGTGATAGGTTTTCATGAGGTCCTATTGATTTAGTTGAAAATGTATAAATGATATCGACCATGTAGTGTTTGAAGGCTATATGCAATAGGGGACATCTTGGCTAACTCTCTTATATTTTTGGAATTCTTGAAACAATTGTAAAAAAAAGTTATACTAGAAAGCATTTAAAATAGAAAGCATATAAATCACCTAAGAAGAAACACTTGTGTAGTAAAGCTATAAAATTCAAATTAAAACAACTATTGGCTAATGACTAACTATTAACATAAAGTAAACTTAACAACTTATAACTAACAACCAGAGTGGGTGCTCTAGAATTTCAAATGAATAGAACTAAATGATTGCAAACTTGAACTACAATATGGAGGAATAATTGACAGAGATTGACACATACTAATAGCATTCATTTACATTTATCATATATAGAATAAAACTAACAAAATTTAAAATGAAAATACTTATCTATCTATTCTATGATTCCCTCGATTGGCTAGCTCTTAGGTATTCCTATGCTTAACTCATATCACATGTACTTTTGCATCTTCAAAATGAATCCATCCAAAATAATTTCATTACTGAAAGATGATTGACTCAAAATAGGATTGGCCATATATTTATTCATATAAAATTATAACATAAAAGAAATAGCTGAATAGTGCTGAAACCATAT
The DNA here is from genome assembly GCA_007258455.2 of Sequoia sempervirens. Taxonomy (NCBI): domain Eukaryota; kingdom Viridiplantae; phylum Streptophyta; class Pinopsida; order Cupressales; family Cupressaceae; genus Sequoia; species Sequoia sempervirens. The sequence goes on from VDFB02271358.1 coordinate 693,185,023, forward strand.
CATAACATCATAACAGTATCATCATATCATTGTTTTTGGTGGTAACATATATATAATAAACTGTTAACAAAATCCTACAATTTAGATGGTGGAAGATCACCATTGAAAAACTTTTTTAACATAATTTCAATTGACCAGCGAACTGAGGTCCATAACAAAAAACATATTTAAGACTCAGAGTGCATCCATAGAGTTTGTAAATAGAATTTAAATAGAAAGCATTAAAAGGACTTGTTCCACTATGCACTCTTGAATTTCTGGTGCCTAGAATTTTGGAGCTTTATCTTCAACTATTTAAAGTCCACTTTAATTCCACTCGGTCATGCATAATTTCCTCGACAATAACTAAAAACTATACCATTATGTCAATGTTAGTCAAGTTATTTCAATCAATTTATGAAATAATGATTTATACATCCTTTTACAAAAAAAATTGTAAGCAATTGTTAATCCTAAAAGTAAATAATTGGTAGGGATAAAGTGATTGGTAAGAACATCAAAGGGTTTTTGGCTTATTATAATTATGAGGTTATTTATACCTCATCAGGTGGAGTAGATCTAGTTTTAGGAATACAATTTCTTAAACAGTTTGAAATAGTTTCCTTTAATTTTCAAGAATTATTTATGACTTTTAACTCTAATGGAAAAATAAAATAAAATTATAAGATTAAAATTACCACCAACTCAAATTATTCCCTATCATAGGATGGAATAATTCATTAGAAAAGGTTCATATGGTCTAGTGGCACAACTAAATTTTATAGAAGCACAAGATGTGGAAATTGAACATCCACAAGAACTTCAAGAAAGAATTCAAAAGCAACAATAATTTTTCATAGAACCTAAGGTTCTATCTCTAATTAGAGACCATGATCATGCCATTGAATTAATACCTATAATTGTTCCTCCTAACATTAGACCTTATCATTATCCTTGTGAAAAAAATAAATAAATTGAAAAACTAGTTAAGGAAATGTTGGATTCAAGAATTTTTCATCCTAGTAAAAGTCCTTATTCATCTCTAGTGGTTATGGTTAAAAGGAAGCATGAATCATGGAGAATGAGTCTTAATAATAGGGAACTCAATAATCTCAATCTTAAGTCCATAAGTTCCTATTTCTACTATTGTTGAATTATTAGACAAGCTAAATGGTACAATTTTCTTTACTAAGTTAGATTTACATTCTAGTTTTCATCAAATTCATATAAAGGAAGAGGATGTACATAAAACTACCTTTAGAAAACATGAAGGAAATTAAAAATTCATAGTAATGTCATTTGTTTAACTAATGCCCCATGAATTTTTTAAAACCTCATGAACTCAATACTTCACCCATTGCTTCACACAATTTTCATGGATTTCTTTGATGAAATTCTTACATATAGTAAATCATGGAAATAATATTTGCAACATGTAGAGATGATATTACAAGTACTTGAAGATAATTAACTCTATGCCAAGAAATACAAATGTGTCTTTGGGGTAAACAAAATAGAATACTTGGGATATGTGGTGTCACAAGAGGGTGTTAAGATAGATCCCAAGAAGATTATTACAATAAAGGAATGTCCAAAACTTAAAATATTAAAGGGTTGAGATGATTTTTGGGTATACAAGATACTATATAAAATTTATTTGCAATTATGCTCATATTGCATTACCCTTATTAATGTTATTAAAGAAGGATTCCTTTTCATGGTTAGAGCTAGCCACTCAGGCCTTCCAAAAACTTTAAAAAAATCATGGAAACCCTAGTACTAGCTACCCTATACTTCTCTAAAACATTTTTGGTAGAATCTGATGCTTCTAGACATTGTATTAGGGTAGTACTCATGGAATGAGGACATTCATTAGCATTTGAGAGTCGACAACTCAAAGGGAAAAATTTGCTAACGCCCACACATGAGAAGGAAATGTTAGCCACTATTCATGTAATTAAAAAATGGTATCAATATTTAATGGTAATACATTTCAAAGTCAAGATGGATCATGTGCGTCTAAAATACTTTTTAGAACAATGAATATTGTAACACCCCTCCGTTTTGGATATTTGGATCGGCCGCATTTTTGGGGTAATGTTTGATTATGCTTATGATGTGACTGTGAACTTAGTGATTATTTAATCATGAACTATTTAGTGATGCGCATGTTATATTATAAGGCGACGATTGTGTCTGAACATGCTTTGACTTTGGAACTTGATTACTTGTGATCGTGATTGATTAAATGATGTGAAAGTTATATGTTGATGTGATGTTCTTTTATTTCGATGTTATCCTTATGGCATGAGTTAGAATAACTTAGAAGATATCTGATTAAATGGTGTTTTATGTTATTGAGCATATCTCTGATGTTAGATGCGTCAATTAATGGTACTGTATTGGTGAAAGGGACGGATTCTATCACTCGCTCGTGAGCGCCCTACAACTCTGAGATTCCCTCTTCATGGTATGGTTGATCATAACACACATATATATTCTGCATGTTCGACATGTTCTTTGTTGCAAGTACAGGACATCGACTCCACCTGGTTTCACAGGTGTGAGCATGTCCATTTACCAATGGAATTGTTTGGGAGATAGTAGCTAGGTTTTTCGAACCAAGTCATCACCTTAGTCATAGCGTGTGTTGGGTTGTCATCATGATCAGTTGTTTTAACTTGGTCAGTTTCCCCTTGAGTGTTTATTTAATTTCAAGTTTAAAGTTTATTAAATGACTTGCGTAGAACTTTTAATTCATGATTAAATGTGTTTAATTGCAAGTTAAAAGTGATTAAATGACTTTTGAAATTTATAAATGATGATTGTTCTGTCTTATTGAGATATTGGAAAATTAGTGATTAATTAATTAATTTAATTTAATTAATAAAATAATCTAATTTTGAATTAGATTTATTTTATTGAATAATTTAAATTAATAGGGATAAATTAAATCAATTTAGTCATGTTGGCATCATTAGATATTTGGATTAAATAAAAAATTAGAAATATGTTTTATATTTTACTCCTAGAAATAAAGTTGAAAAATAATGTTATTATGAATTGTTGAATTATATTTTGTTAAAAGAAATTTATTTGACCTTGGGGTTGTAAATAGATTTTTATTTTAAAAGGATATTATGCAAATTACACTTGGAAATAGAAATAGTTTTATGATTTTGCAAAAATGAAATATCTTCATTTAGCAATAAGTTTGGTGGGTGAGTCCATTTTAGGGCTTTGACAAATTTGGAAGAAGGGGCTTGCATAAGGAAATTAGGATTTTATTTTTTCAATTTAATTTTGGGAAAAATGGGGATGGCTATGGTTTTGCTTGGGAATTTTGAAGGATATGGAGGTTTTGTTGGAGCTGGATTCAATGGAAGGATTGGAGAACACCATGGATGAAGGTTTCAAAATTGTGGAGAAAAAAATCAAGTTCTTTCTATTGTGCCTTAAATCTTCTTTTTTAGTTTTCCTCTCAAGAAAAAATTTGGCTCCAAAATGGGGTTGTGAAAGGATCTTCATTTTGCTTACAAATTTATATAAATAGGGCTTGTTTTCAAAAAAAAACTTCTAGAGAAAAGTTCGCTCTCATTTTACCAAACGTAGGATTGTTTTTTAATCTTTTGTTTTGATTTCATTTTTTTGGGGGAGAAATTATTATTTTTAAATAAAATAAATTATATTATTTATTTTGGTGGGGTGGAAATGACCCCCACCACCACCACATTGCCGTTCAGTCGGCTCTATGTGCTGTTCTGACCCCGCCGCCATGGGCGGCAGTGGCTAATGCAAAGCTTCCCAATTCCTTGACCATGGTGACGGATATTGTATTAGCTGCACATAGCCCTACCGCCATGGGTGGTATTGACAGGTGATGGGCGGAGCACCAGCCACCGGCCACGGGGAGGCAGGGGACTGTGAATTAGGGCTTCGGCCATTCACTGTTTTCAACAAAAAAATAAAATAAAATATAAGTTAATAAAAATTTTGATTTTGTTTATATGTCATTTTAAATGTATTAATTTATATGTATATTTTTACAATATATAAATATGATATGTATTATAATATTATAATATTATATACAATATATTTATATGTTATTAAAATATATATATATATATAATATGTTTTTAATTTAATAAATTATGATGTATGGAAATTTATAAATGGGAGTTTAAATTTAAACTTTAAATAATTTATTCTTATGGAAATAAAATAATATTTTATTTAAATTGTTATTTTATTTGGTATAATAAAAAGATGTTAAATGATTAGTTGAAAATTTTATAATGATCATGGGGTTATTATAATTGAAGAAATTGGCATTTTTATAAATGGCCGTGAATTTCAAAAGAAGTGACTTTAAGCTATTCTTTACATGTACATTAAAGACATTTTTTTGTTTATGCAAAATAATAAGGAATAAAATATGATTAATCGAAATATATGAAATTATTAGATATATTCTATTTAATGGGGTTTTAAATGATGTTTTTAATAGAAAATCTTGGAATCCTAAACGATCTTTTAGGGGTACACATTTAGATGATATGACTAACATATTGTTAAACCATTGATGTGAATTTGAATTCAAGATTAATTTATTTCATCTAGATGTATTTTTGGCAAAAAGTTCTAAGTATAAAAGACAATTAAGAAAATTAGAGATAATGAATGACTTAGTTCAATCAGGTGGTTCTGATCTTTAACTATGGAACAAAACTGAAGAGCTTAGGATTAACGGATGATTTATTGTAATCAAAGAACTTTATTTGTCAAATGTTGATTTATTGATAATTTGATTTTGATTAATTATAGATTGATCAAGTAGAGTTCTATTATTGGATTAAATTCTTTAATGTCGGCATGGGGATTTATGCATTTACTATTTAGTATAATTGATTGGAATATATTGTGATCAAGTAGGGATGAGTTTTAGTTGATTTATTTAATGTTGAGTTGAAATTGAAGACTGATTTGTTGATCTAAGTGCTATTTATCAAGATGTTTTAATTATAGAATATAATGGCAAAACTTAGAGAAAGGAAGGACTTATTATTTAATTGAAATGTTTTGTTAATCAAGTAATTTTATTTACAGTATATGATTGTGAGACATAGAGTGATAGATTGGTCTAATTCCAGTTCAATGTTGTTATTTATTTAAATGTCTTGATTTTTTTGGAATATGGTTGTGAAATTTAGAGTATGTGATATGTTCATTGCATATTTCTTTGTCGTGAAATGAAATGGGTTTGAGTGATTGGATAAATGCAAGTCATGTAAAATGTGTTTGACTGGATTTAGGAAATCTGAACATTAGTTTACTTAATTGTTTGGAATGCTTGTAGTGCTTTAATGTTCATCCTCAATGTTGGGAGAATAGAGTCAATGTTGAAGTCTTCTAGATAGGAGTTCATGTATTGGTATGGGAATGTAGTACGTGAGTCAATTTTGATGTGCCATGGGAAAATGTGCATGTGACTCCATGTCGTTTCACCTAGTTTTCACGTACGAGTTTTGTGATTTGTGCCTCCTTGGAAATAGGAGAGGGTTTTGTAATTTGTGCCTCCTTGGGAATAGGAGAAGGTTTTGTAATATGTGCCTCCTTGGATGGAGTGGTTTTGTTTTGTTGTTTTCTTCTAGTGTTTGGAGAGGGTCTTAACCTTATTGCCTCTAGTGTTAGTGTGAGTTCTTGATTGTTACCTCCTTGAATGGAGAGGTTGTGTTTATCTAGATACCTATTCTGGTTATTATCATGTGTGTTGTCTTAGGAGAGTGGCTTGCAATGGGTGTAATCCCACAAAGTGGTGCCAAGATAACCCTTTGTAAGTTGGTTAATTCAGTGATAACTAAATAAACTTTTAGAATTTTAGGATGCATCAAACATTAAATCAGATTAAGTATGCCTCACTCATGGACCCAAGGGCTTGTTGTAGACTTGGGATGAGACGGGAAGGCCTGGAATGGCAAGATCATCTATCTCATCTTCACGAGAGGTATATGGTTCCGCATGAGTAAGCATGGGTGTCAGGAATGCGATAGAGGCTACCAGGATAACCCATGGAGTGGGGGCCAGGGCCTAGGAAGATTCCCAAAGGATATCCCTTGACGAACTATGCGATGACACTCATCCTAAGTCAGCAATTGGTATTTGTTCTTTTTGTGACACTCTTGATCCATTATATGTCTGGAAGCAATGTAACCTATGACAGTGTTGTGTGAGTCATACCAAGAGTTGTACGTATGACCGTTTAGTCTTGTGATGAGGTCTTGCATTTATTTTGTATCAGTTTTGGTGTGGCCATGTCTAGTGGTAGAGGGTCTTGTTTAGGAATTCCCAGTTACTATCTCCTAGCACGGAGGGAGTGGGGCCTTTGGGTTCCATGTGGTCGGGTGCGTGCATCTTATCCATTGGTTCTTCTTCATGTTCATGTGTTCATGATTTCCAGTTGGAGAGCTCGTGGGATGTAGTCCTTCTCATGCCTTGTTCTCTCAGTTCTTATTGTATTTTATTACCCCTCAGATGTTATCGAGGTGGAATTGTACTATGTAATCATATTTGTTGGACTTGCCTCATTCAGGGAATGAGTATTGTAATCTTATTGTAAACCATGTTATTGGAATCAAGGGGTATTTCATACTCTTGAATGTAAATTGTATAGTTTTATAAATGGAATGTATGTTGTCTCATTTCCTTGAGTGATTAATGTTTCAGTTTTTTTTATTAATGTTTGTTGTTGTTTGGGTTCTAAAGTAATCTTTGTCTCGTGGCCTTAGAGGTTGTTGGCAATGTGTATTCATCTTATATGTTATTTATACTTAAACAAAAAAAAAAATTGGTGCATTTAAGTAGTGAATTGCAACTTCCTCTAGGGTCGTGTGGCGGGGCATTACAAATATCCTCATAACAACAATAAGATGGGTTACCAAGATGCTAGGTTATGACTTTGAAATCATTT
>VDFB02271358.1:693192071-693271050 GCA_007258455.2 Sequoia sempervirens
TTTCAATCAACCTATCAATCAGTACTTTAGTCGTAATTCAAATAGAAAATGAATAATAATTATTTATTTTATTCAAAGTAAAGCATAATTTATATTGGTGGAAAGCTAAGAATCTATTTTAAAAATCATTTTCATTTCATCAATTTTGGGTAAAAAAAAAGTTGTCAACCACATACCCTACACATACCCATCATATCGCCACTTTTTGGCCCATTATAATCCTACACATACCCCTTTGACCTATTGAAGAAGAGGGAAACTAATGCATCATTGACCAAGATTTAGGGACCTTGCTGGAAAGAAGCTTCCTATGCTAGCTCATTCTTTTCCATCTTGTTCTTGGACATATTTACCATAAGCACTAAATACTTGTTGAATCATAGCTACATCAGGACCATCAAGCCAACTATCTTCAAACTTGATTCTTCTCACTTCTACAACATTTATCTCATGAATATCTTTCATCTTCATCACTTCTCTCCAAGAATCCCTCACTTCATCCCTAATATCAACAAGTCGACCCAACAACAAACCTTCATCATCATCTCCCTTTTGCATTATTTCTTGGAACCTATCATTCTATTTTTATTTCAACTTATCAAGAGATAAATTATTTTCCACATGTATATCAACATTAGGTAGGATAGCAATTGCTACTTCTACTTCATCAACCTACTCATTTAAGTCCTTCCAAACTTTTTGAATATTATATTTATGTTGATAAATGAAGGAAGACCTGAATCTTATGATATCTTGAGTTTTCTCCAAGAGTCCTTCATTATCTTCCTCTAGTATTGATTGCTCTAAAAGAGTCTGCTTTGGGAGCTTACCAATTTCTTTCAACTTTTGAATGTTTCCTCTACATTCCTCTTCTTCCTTTTCCAAGGAAGCAACATGCGCATCTATTTCCTCAATTAATTGTAATGCCTTTTCATGAATTTTGAAACTTGCAACCAATGTTTCATCAACTTCTTTATTCAATTTTTCTACCCACTTATCAAGCATGCTTACTTTATTCCTCATTTGTATCAGATCCTCCTCTTCCTTTTTGCTTAATAAAATTGGGGCATTAGGAGCTGCAAATTTTTAATTATTAGAGGGTATGTGCAGGATTATCATGGAAAAAATAGGCCCTTAAGTGGCAAAAAATTTAGAAAAATTAGAGTTAGACAACTTGATGTAAAAATTTGAATAAGTTATCTGTTATTTCTAAAAATATGTAAAAATAGAATCTGTAGCAAATTGAATGTAGTTCCTAAACTACTAGGTTTTTTTTAAAAAAAAAAAAAAATCTATTTGGTGAAAATTTGAAGTTTCCATGCAGTGGTACTTAAATTTCAGGGAAAAAATAAGAAGTAGGTATTTGTATGACCAACCTAACCAAAATAAAATGATAATATTTTTTTATAAGATTTTTAGATATAAGTGGGGACTCATGTCGATGTGATGCATATATTTTTAATTTTTTTCCAAGTAAAATAATTCATTATAATTTTTTTTATTACAAATTTTAAAATATACTCTCAACTCATATGTCGACCACCTTAACTTGGTCCAAAGGAATTTCTTGAAATTCAATCTATTCCTTTTTAATCTATGGTATGTGAGCATATAGTAATGACATATTTTTTATTCAAAAATGTGATACCATTTAAGCTATAGATTTTTTCAATCAGCCTATCAAGCAGGACTTCAATCATAATTCAAATAGAAAATGAATAATTATTATTTATTAAATTCAAAGTAAAGCATAATTTATATTGGTGAAAATTTGATAATCTCCTTTAAAAACCCTTTTTGTTTCATCAATTTTGGGTAAAAAAAAATCATCAGCCACATGGGCCATCATATCACTTACATATTGCCACATTTTGTCCTACCATGATCCTGCACATACCCAAGAAGTAGAAACATCCTTAAGGAATTTATGAAGTTGATTCAACACATCCTTCCTCTGCTTTTCCTTTATCATCCTAGATTTGGTGGATGATGCCACTATGTCAATCAAATTTATTTGTTGGCTCCTTGTTGGCCTTCCTAGGTTTACAGTTCCTAATTGGTAATCAACCAATTGCATATCCTATCTATCCTTTTCACCATGGGAATGGTACATTCAACAATAAGCTCACCAACATCTATGAGTCAAGTGGAATGAAGGATTCTCACCTTTTTCCTAGTCCTTTCCATCCCAATCCAATGGTTGGGGTTGCACTATTTTCTTCTTCTCCAGGTCCAATTTTAACCATCGAGGGGTAGCAGGTGGAGTGATCATGTGAGTTGAAGAAGAAGTAGTAGGGGAGAGAGGTTGTCATACTGTAGTCTTTGGTTGAGAATCAACCTCAATGCTACTTCTCCCTCTCTTCCTTCTCTTTCTCCACTTGCAACCTCTTTGCTTCCAACTCCTTTTTTAATCTTTCTTCTTCAATTCTCCTTTCTTCAAACAACTCTTCTTTTTATTTTTCCAGTTTCTCTATTTTATCTAATATCTCTTTGGCTTGCTTCTCACACTCTGCTGCTTCCTTATCTTGATTTTGTTTTTGCATGAATTCCTCCTTAGCTTTCTTCTTCTGAACCTCCTCCATCATTTTGAACTTGGCCTCTAAGGCCTCCCTTCCTCTCTTTTGTTGGGCTTTCTCTTCCTCTAATTCATGAATTTTTTGAATCAAAGCAAGCTTGTCACTCTCCATCTTCATTTTCAATTCTTGTTCTTTCTGTTATAGCAACAAGTCTTATTTCTCCTTTTTTATCCTTTCCAATTCCTCAATCTTGGCTAGGGCAGCATCATCTCCTTGTTTCTTGGTAGTTGTGTCGGCTTGGTCCTTGTCATCAGTAGCCTTCTTGGTCTCTTCAAACAATTTGTATTGATCCTCAAGGGTGAGGACATGTTCAGTACTTACCTCTTTTGTATCTTTTTCATCCCTTGGGGCCTCCTTGTCAGAGTGGGTGGCTTCTGAATCTATTTCCACATCATGAATCTCTACCTCAACGTCTTTCCCTCTTGATAATTCAGGCTCCTTTGGTATAATTTTGGTTGGAACCTCTCCAATAGTTTGTTCAATCATAGGAGTTTGTGTAGAGGTCTCCCCTATAGCAATTGTTGATCTGCAATGGGCTAAGATGTGCCCTCTCTTCCTACATCGGCAGAAACCTCCCCTTCTTGTTCTTCAAGTATATCCTAATTCAGTACCACTAGATTTGGTTCCTCTCCAGAAGTAGGAGGAAGGAATTCCAAATGCTCCTTTGGAGCAACTTTCCTTTAACTCATTTCATATCCTTGGGTAGCCTCTTCTTCTTTGAAGTTTGAGCTACTAACTCCTTTTTCCTCAATAGAACCCATTGAATGCTTCTGTCCAAGACCGGTCTAGCAATTTTTTTCATTTCAATGGTTTCTTCCTCATTCTAGTTCACTGGGTCTAAGTTCTTAGTTCCTATATTCTAAGCTTCATAGGCAAGATCCAAGATCACTCCATCATCCGCCAATGTGTCAGGAATGTCTTCTTTCACTCTAAATTCAATCATCAATGGGAGTGGCAACCTTTCATAGTTCCTTTTCCTCAAGTCATAATCATCTTGAAGATCTGCCCAAAAATCCTCCAAAATATTGAAGTGCTTCTCAAAAACTGTAGGAGGTAAATCCTGCATCTTATGCTTTGGATCAAAATGTTCCTTGCAGTATATAATCCCAACTTTAAGTTGACTAACTCATCATTAATCACTTTGGTTGCCACATTATGTGCATAGCTATATTCACCTAACTTCAACACAAATTTATGGCAGCTTGCCTTATGCTTGTTGGAAAACCTTAGATTAACACCTATTGCTTGATAAATAATTTCCATGAGTACAATTTTGTTACTGCAACACCTGGGCAATAAGTGATGAAGCCCATAAAATCCCTATAGTTGGAAGTATGTAAATTTGGGTATTGAATATACCAACTTCCCCATTCAGCAATAAAGACCATGGCATCTCTAGTTAATGAAAATCATGCATCCTCGATCAATTCATTAATGATAACATAAAGAAATGCATCATTTACCCTTCTGAAGTGCAACTATGAGGTCTGCAAGGTAAGTTGATCATAATGATCCCAGACCCTCTTCTGATGAGGAGCTTCTCCCAAGACTCCAACTACATTTAAATCAGGAAAGATACCTCTCCTTGGTACCAAATACACAACATAGGAGGTCATAAATAATGTCTTGGTCTCCCTCACTTTTATCATCTTATTATTTAAGGCGTCTGATATGATCATAGATGAGTCAAACTATTGAATACCATCCAAAATAGTGTGAATTAATGGAAACATCCATTCCATAAAGCATGCAACATTCCTCTTCCTAAAGACCCTTGATAGCATCATGATTATATCCCCAACTTCCTAAGTGAAATCCAATCTCTTGGTTTGATCAAAGAGTTTGAGTAGGGATTTCTTTTCAATCCTCATCCACTCTTTGTTCATATGTGATCTCTTGTCCTCTTTTTTCTCATTGTACACAACCAATGATTTAGACTCATTCAAATACCTTGGATTTTGAGGTGCAGACATGTTAAATGTGAACTGTATCATCTAGGGAGTCAAATCAATTATGAAATTCCCTTGTGAATCCATGCACTACCTAGTAGCTTGATTGTATGCTCCTGCTGCAGTTAAAATCAACTCTGGACATTGTACTGACAGAGGGAGGACAACCACATGTGCCAAACTAGATTGTTTGATTCTTAATGTTCTTCCTATGACTACTTCTACAAAGATTTCATCCAACATTTATTGAAAGTTGAACCGCCCCAAGTTGGTATCAGTGATGTCTTGTAGGTCCGACTCCACCTTGCTTGTAGTAGGTGTTAGACCCCTACGCTTATACCTTAATGTATAAGGTAAATTCTTAGGCTTAATCTTCTTTGGCTTGCCCCCTTGTTTGGAGCTTTCTACTGGTTGGCTCCTTTGAGAGGCTTCATCCAATATTCTTGACATTTTCTACTCCTAGAAAAACAACCCAACATTAGATCCTTAAAAGCATGAAGGTCATCATACCCAACCTTACCTCTTATACCCTTCTCCTTCCTTCCTTATACTTAACCAAGCTTTATATTTACTAGAGGCGGAGCCAAAGAAGAATCAGAAATAGGATGACTTTCAACATTGGCAGGATCAGAACTGAGACCTGAACAAACTCGGAACCAGAATTGGGACAAGAACAAAACAAAGAATTAACCAAAAGTTTCAATCTTGAATCCCACCTCGGTTCCGCTTCTACCAAAGAACAAAGTAAAAACCCAAATTAACAAGAACCAACCAACATGACCAAATGCTGAAGTTAGAAGCGGAACGGGACCCAAAGTTTAAATTAACCAAAAGTTCCAAGTTAAGTTGGACCCATTCCAGAGCTGATTTCGGTGAAGAAAAAAGAGACCATAAAACCAAAATCAATCAATGAGTGAGGACAAAATCATTTTAAGATTTGAACTCGAATGAAGGTAAACATTTCAAGAAAACATTCAAACCCAAACCTGATTTTTCCATTCAAACATCAAAACCTGGTAATTAATGCATGTGCTTGAATCAACTTAAAACCTAGGGCTTAGATCAAAATGACATCATGACAATTCTTTAATAGTGGATTAATAGGACCAAAATCAAAAACCTTAAAACACGACATTGCAACGGTCAACCGTACAAACCCTAATTGTATGACACATTGATTTACAAAAATTAGGGCATTGAAACCCATGATTAACCATTAAATCAACATGAAACATAACTTAGAAGTATTATAAATAGATTAGATTAGTTTAAAAGCCCTAAAATCCCTCTAAATCAAAACCCTAAACAAGAACTATGGCACGAAAAAAATAGACAACCACCGAACACAAAAATGACAATGAAAAATAAGAAAACAACACAAAAAAGGCAAGAAAACAAATTAAAACAAATAGAAAAACAACAAGAAAAACAAGCAAATAGAAAACAAACCAAAACTAGCAATGATTGATGAAAAAGAACTTCACAAACATGCAAACGACAAAGAAAGAAAATATGCACAAAATAAGAAGGAAAATGAAGCACCTACCTCAAACGCACCAGAAAAGGATGAAATTTGAAACTAAATTGCTACTTGATGCACACCCACAATCAAAACCCACACTTCTCAAATTATCTATAGCTCAAAGTCGTAGAAGACACTTCAAATTACTCGTATGAACAATAATAAACCTGATTAAATCTTTTAAAACCTATTTCGCACATGTAAGAGAAGTGACAATTAATGTCATTAATGCGGTTGGTCAGGTAGAGTCAAAGTCATAAAGGCACATTCAACCTACTCATAAAATCAAGGTAGGGCAGATGCGGATCTGGAATCAAACCAAGACATGAATTTCTCAACAAGTTTTGTTTCCTATTTCAACTTCGATTTTCGTCTTGCAACAAAAAAATCCAACACAATTAAGAAAAGCAAGGAGTGGGGTTAGAACTAGATCAAAATAAAGAACTTGAACCAAGTTCCAAACTTCATCCCAATTATGATCCTGCTTCTCCAAAAACCACCAAAACAAACAACAAAAACAACACCACAAATGGGATCGGACCAAAAACTAAACCCGGGCGAGACACAACAGGAGCAAAATCAGAACAAAACCCGAACTAGTAACTTTCACCAAGTTTTAGATCTGGTTTCCATCCAGGCTCTGCTTCTGACAACAAATAAGAAAATTAGGAAGAAAAGAAAGCGAAGAAAAACCATAGGGAGGAAACCAACCCCGAAATCAATCACAAACACAAGCACAAAAAGAGACAACAAAGGGAAGAATTGGAACTGGAATCAGAACCAACTTGAGAACTTTATACAAGTTTCCAAGTTCAATTTCATCCCACGTTTCAAACTCATTAGAAAAACAAAGGAAGGCCTTAAGAGGGAAATGAACAACTCCTAAGGCTAAAACCAAAACACCAAGGAACAAACCAAAAACAAGGGGGACCCATTTTAACCAAAAATTAAAATGGGATGGTTATGCATGACATAACAAGAGGGAGAGAGGGACATAGAGGGATGAAGAAGGAGAGAGACATGAAAGGGAGAGAGGGAGATATAAAGACTTGAGAGGTAGAGAGTGTGAGTGTGAGTGGGAGATTGAGAGAGAGAGGGATTGGGAGAGAAAAAATTGAGAGAGGGAGTGGGAGAGACCCAATAGAGAGAGACCTAAGAGGGAGAGAGGGATTCGAAGAGACCTGAGAGAGAGACCTAATATGGAGAGAGACTTAAGAGGAAGAAAGACTTCAAAGGGAGGGGGAGACAGAGAGGGAGAGGGGAGATGGAGAGTGAGAGGGAGATGGAGAGGAAGAGAGAGAGAGAGAGTGAGAGGGAGTGGGAGGGAGTTGAGAGAGAGAGAGGTAGAAAGATAGGTCTAGAGCTCAAGGAGAGAGAGAGTAAGAAAGATAGGTATAAAGAGGGACAAAGACAGAAGAAAGGAAGGAGTGATAGGTCGAGAGTTTAAGGGAAGACATAGTGATGTATAGAGAGGTAGAGAAAGGGATAGAGAGATATGATGACTTATGAATTATTTTTCAGCTCATTACTACAAATAATATAAATATTTTCAAGTATTTTGAAATGAGTGCTACAAAAAAATCATGAAAAGAAGACTTTGCATGCGAAAGTAGTGAGCATTTGATGTTTCACAAATGAAATATGAAGTTAAAATGATTATAATTATTTTTTGTGTACAATATAGAAACAAAACCTATTCCATTGCGTAGAGCTATCAATCACCTTTCCAACACCTATAAAAAGTCAAAATTTTGATAAGAAATGAAAAAGTCATGCCCATTTTACTAAAAAGGGTTTTTAAGGTCTTCAAAATGGATATCCATTTTCTTTTTCAAAAAAATGGGTTCCTAGTTTCCAAAACAAATATACATTTTGAAAAACAAAACAAATATCCATTTTGAAATGAATATCTATTTTAATTTGGTATTACCAAACCAAAGTGGATATTGGCTCAAGATTTGGTTCGAGATTACCTCACCTAGAAAGTCAACCCAAAAAACGTGTTTTAAAAATTTGCTTAGTTTTTTGAAGTTCACATTTGTGGCTGACGACTTTTATTATCTGAATTTCATCAAATGAAAAGGGTTTAAAGAAACAAATTTCAGCTTTCCACCAGTATAAGTTTTTCCTTAGTTTGAATTTAATAAATAATTATTATTGATTTTCTACATACATTACGACTAAAGTCCTAATTGATAGGTTGATTGAAAAACTTCTATAACTTACAAACTACTTAACATTTTTTTAACATACAAGATGGACCACATTCTATGCTTCACATACTATAGGATAAACAAAAAAAAATGAATTTCATAATTTTTTTACCAAGTTATGGTGGCCAGACACAGATGTTTTAATAATTCTAAAAATTTCTAATAAAATCATAACAAAATTATTTACATGGAAAAAAATATAAAATAAAATTTGACACATTCGGGGATGTTTCCTCTACTTATATTGAAATATTTAGAAAAAAATATTTATTTTTCTTGCACTTAGGGTGGTTAGGCATACCCCTTCTTCTTATCTTTTTCTTGAAAATTTAGTACCACTGCATTGAAATTTCAAAGTTCCTCAAAATAGATTTACTTTTTTCGAAAAAAGGACTAGTAGCCTAGAAACTACATTCAATTTGCTACAACTTTTGTTGTTACATATTTTTCAAATTATGTTAATAACCTATTCAAATTTTTATGTCAAGCTGCCTAACTATGATGTTCTAAATTTTCATCACCACTTAGAGGCATAGTTTGGACCCCCATGATCTTACAGTGACCCAATAAACTATCCTCCAAAAATAAAGAAATAAAAGACACTTATAAAACAAGAGATAATATCCTACAATCACATATGACTATTGATGTCCTCAATATATTATTGAGAATCAATAGATGAAGATGGAGGAGAGTCATTGTCTATATTGGATGCTAGTGTAGGTATCTCTGAAGGACAATCATCAGGTGTAAAATTTGAAAATGTATAAAGTTGAGTAGAACTATCTACCTCCCTAATTGCTACAATTTCCCTTCTTTGTATGTCCCTTATCACAACTTTTTTTAGCTGAAATTCAATTGTCTTCCCTATGTCGCTATTTGTTATCTGATAGATAGAGACAATATTTTAGTCAATGCTGGAACATAAAGAACTTTGATGAAGTATCGATTTCCAATATCATTTGTTCGTTATCCACATACACGTAAAGACGTGTTTTCTATTGTCAATATTTATACGATGTCTACTAGGTGTAAAGAGGTAAACATATATGGTGAATAAACCATATGATGAAAAGTTATTGAATCTAGAAGCCATGCACTAGTTTTATGAATCGTGGACTGTAAGAACATGCCCCTTTGATTTCTCTGTCTTTGTGTTGGTATTTGATGATGATGAAGATTCAAAGCTTACAATCTTATTATCCTAAATATTTTCAGTGAGGTTGTTGATCTTCTTCCTCATACAATCAAGTGTTGCATGTCCCAATTTTTTACAAAAAGAACATTTCGCATAGTTTTTTTGTAATTTCCTCTATTTGTGATTTTGACACTCCTTGTATTTCTTTATCCTAGCTTTCTTCACCTTTTTTGTCACCTTAGTTTTACCACTTTCAATAATTAGTGCATACGAGGAAACTATGGTGCCCATTTATACGAGTTTAGCTTGCTCCCTAATTATATCAACAATAAAATCATCAATTTTAGGCATTGACTAGTTTGTGCCTAAATCCCTCTTTGTGAAGTAAAAGATTGACATAAACTAAATATGAAGGGCCCAATTTAGATAGAGTTGATAAGATGAGTTGATCATCTTTCTTATCTATTACACATTCTTTTAGTTGTTGTCAAAGTGATTTGAACTTTGTGAAGTACTCTTGCAATGTCCTAAAATTATTTGGACTTCGACTTATCAACTCATTTTCTAATTCATGACATTTGATTTCATCAACTTTTCCAAAGAGTTTCTCAAGAGTTTGTCATACTTCTTGTGGGCTTTTGAATGCCTCCACATGAAAAAGGAGTTCTAGAGAGAGACATAAACATAACAAATGAAAAGATTGATCACATTTGTTGAACCATTTCTCTTTCTCTTTAACTGCATTTGCCTCCTTTTCACTGCCCATAGTTA
Organism: Sequoia sempervirens; assembly: GCA_007258455.2. NCBI lineage: Eukaryota > Viridiplantae > Streptophyta > Pinopsida > Cupressales > Cupressaceae > Sequoia > Sequoia sempervirens. The sequence goes on from VDFB02271358.1 coordinate 693,202,241, forward strand.
CTCTAAATAACTCTTTGATTTTGAGTGAAATTTAAAATTGCATCTTCCATTCATGATAGTTCAAGGGTGGGAGAGGTCTAATTTGTTGATTTGAATCCATGATTACTTTTGATTTGCAACTATTTGAATATTGAAAGAAACAACAATATGGAGTGCTTTTAAGCACAACTCTTTGACAACCCACCTTTTAATATTTTTGAATTCCCCCTTTTTTTCTGGTACTTTATTTTAGTGCATGTATTTTCCTTACAAAAATAAAGGTGAAAAAAAGAACACCGTATCTTAGGGTGAAATCCCGAGCATTGGATGGAGAAAAAGCATTGCAAATTCCCACAAATACAAATTTGCTAAGAAAGTTTTAAAATAAATAAATAATTAAGCCCCTTGGGTTGGAAAGAACTAAGGGCTACGAATCCCATATGACCAAGGCTAAACTTTAGAGAAGATTACCCCTCCCCTGCTGACATATGCCTTGGCGGGCGCGATGACATCAGCAAAAGGGGCCAAAACGCCAGGGAATCGTGCACCCCTCCCTTTGGTCGAAATTGACACTCGTCAAGGAGCTTTACGGCTGTACGACAACCCTCCAATGCTCTCGACCTGCAAACTAATGGCGTTCTCGACCTACAAATTAATGGCGTCCTGAGCAGATTAAGGGTACACAGGGAGGGGGGGGGGGCGTTTAGGTCGTGCGGTCTGCCAAAATTCCTATCGCGACGGTTGATGAAGGGACAGCCTACAATTTTCAAATCGTGACCCTTCAACAATGTGCAGGTCTCTCAACAATGCGCAGTTCTAAATTCAGATTCAAACACCTTCAATAGGATTAAGACATCTTCATAGAGGTGAATCATGGCCTTTTAAATTGAATCACCGCCTCTTCAATGTCCAATGGTGCGTCCTTAGGTGGGTCTGCAGCATACAAATCGACCTCCAATCGCTCACAATTTTTCCTGCCCTCGAATTCACACCCTAGATTCGTCTATTCGAGCCTCTGATTGGCCAACTGTTGTCAACACAGATAGAGTAAAAGGGAATCGAACAAAATATAAATAGTTAAAGATCACCTAACGGCCTGTAAAAACATTTACTCGGCTCTAATGCCATGTAAAAACCCGCAAGCACGAAGATTGATTATCAAGCACAGTGAAAAAATTTGCATAAACTTGACTGGTTTATTATTTGAATAATATTTACATAAATAGTAGGAGAAAAGGTACCTGATCTCCATGAAATGAGGACAGGACTCCTCATTCATCGAGTAGTGGCAGGTTTACCTACCACTATGAAGTGTCGAAAGTGAGTCAACATCTCAATAGAACTCCTAACTAATTTGACATCTTGTATGTGTAAGTGTCATGAACATCTACTTAAGTTTAAAGCTTATGTGTATACAAATAAATACACTAACAATATTGAGATAAACCTTTTAAAACAAAATGATGTGATTGAAGATGTTGGAAATAATATGAAATCACTACTATAAGAAAAGATGTTGGAAATAATATGAAATCATTACTATAAGAAATTGTTCCCCTTGCGTCATTGGATGGATAATGAGTGACTCGGAGAAAATTTTGGTATGCTAAGTAGTTTCTAAGTAGAAAATAGTGTGAAGCTAGTCAAACCAAAGAGGTAAAACCCATATTTAATTAATTTCTAAAATGATAGATGTTAAAAATAAAATTGAGGCACTTAGAACCAAGAGATACTTGGACAAACACCATGACATTAGTGGCTCCTGCTTTGAGCTATGCAAATCTTAAAATGAGATCCAAGACTTAAAGATGATTCGTCTCTAGGAACTACAAGTATATAGGTTATAAATAAGAAAAAAAAATTAGGAATCCTTCTATGGAAGCTTTAATTCCTTGAATGGATTGTATTCAAAACATACTAGAAGTCATTTAACAACATTCTTAGAGTGATAACTTTCACATATGAACTTGAGATTAGGATCTCTTTCAACATCACATAAATTTTTGAGAGAAATATAAATATATAAATATTCAACTAATGATTCCATAAGAGTACATTTTTATCCTTTCAATAATGAAACTTTAAAAAGATAGCCATTTTTTAAAATAATACTATAATAAAAAATTAATTTTTTTTTTTAATCACATCTCTTAATTAGAAGCCCTTTAGTCCTTGAAATACTGCTAAAAATAAATAATTAAAGAATTACCTACTCAAGAATAATCCTAACAATAGATATATGACTCCTAAGTCCACTGAATCAAATTAAAGAATGTGTCATTCTTAAGATTCACCAATCTAAGTAAACACAAGAAAATTCAAAAAAAAAATAATTGCATAGGTTCTTGAAAACATTGTATGAAACTCATGTGCCTCATTTCCATGCATGTCAAAAAAATTGGTGTCAAAAACAACCCAAGAATCAAACACATCTTCTTTCTCACTTTTCCTTGTTTCCCATACTAAGTATGTGACCCAGGACAAATTTTCTCATTCTATATTTTCTTGATTTACATATATTGTAACAAAACAAGATGCAACAACCTTCTAAGTTTAAATGGTTAACTATCAATGTCGCTTCTGTTTGTTTTTCCATGAATACAAAGCTTGACATGTGAGCTTGAGACTCCATAATTTTTTAACTAAAATACTAAGATATATATACTAACTTATTCACTAGCATTTAAGCTTAGCTTGTGTCGCTTCGGTCTGCTTGTTTGTCCATGAGTGCAGAGCTCAGCATCTGCGGAGTTTGAGGCTCCATCTTCCCTTCCAGCATCCACACCACTTGTTCCATGCTTGGCCTCATCTCCTCCTCCCTTTCAATGCATAACAATCCTACAACGGTTGCTCTTCTCACCTCTTCAATATCCGCCTCCGTTGCAACACCTTCCTCCACAATATTAGTCGTCTTACCAAGGTAAATTTGAGTTGCAGCCCATGCGGGAAAGTAATACTCACTCGAAATTTGCACGTTTAAGTCCAGAGTTCTTCGGCCGGAAATGATTTCCAAGAGCGTCATCCCAAAACTGTATACATCAACCTTGGGAGTGATGGGAAGGCCGGAGATCCACTCTGGAGCCAAATACCCTCTTGTTCCTCTCGTTGTTGTCAGTACGCGGCTGAAATCTCTACCCACAAGCTTTGCCAACCCAAATCTGCCAACTTCGGTGAAAAATTACCGTCCAACAGAATGTTCTCGGGCTTTACATCTCCGTGAATGATGCGATCTCTGCATTCCTCGTGGAGATAAAGTAAACCTCGTGCAGTGCCTAATGCGATCTGGAATCGGGTCTTCCAGTCGAGTACCTTCCGTTTACTTTTGGAATTACTGGTGAACAGTAAGGAATTTAGAGAGCCATTGGACATGTAATCATAAACCAGTAACCGTCTGGATCCTTCTGCACAAAACCCTCGAAGTCTGATCAAATTTGCATGTTGTATATTGCCAAGAGAACTGATTTCCGCTGTGAATTGCTTATCGTGATGTCTTGAACCTTCCAATTTCTTGACAGCCACAAGCGTACCGTCTGTTAGAGATCCTTTGAACACTGTGCCGAATCCTCCGCTCCCCAACTTAGACCGGAAATTCCTTGTTGCAATCTTCAACTCCATGTAACTAAACATTCTAAGAAAAGAGTCCGAGGAATCCGAACACGTATCCTTCGGTCGTAGGCGATACCTTTGCCACACTAAAAATGAAAAGATACTCAAAACAACGGCGAGAGCACTCACAATGCTTGTGGCTTTGAGTTTGGAGGACCATTTACGATCCTTTGGAAGTGCAGAGGCAGTTACTCGAATGGAGACCGTCGATCTGCTATTTGATGGAGAGTTCTGCATGTTTAGCAAATCTCAGGACCAGATTTGACAGGGGCCTGAAGGAGAATTGAAAGCAAACGCAGTGCACAAGCAGTTGCGGAGGCAAGATTTCCGGCAATCTTTCTTTGTAGGCACAGGGTATAAGGAAGCTGAATCATCAGGCAACGTTACACCAGGGTCGATAAGTTCGTCAGTGCTGCCTTTCCTGGTACCGCAGTTTGACGGCCTCTGCCGAACACAGCCACTGGACCACAACTCTTGCGAATCCCAGGCGTGATTGTCTGCGGGGGTGAAGCCTTCCACACAGCTGCAGAATTGAAGATTGTTGGAGTTGCAGGTTCCGTAAGCGCCACAGAGACCATATACGGCGCACTGATCTAAGGGGCGAGTCGACACCATTGTCCATTTAGTGTCATCAAACAAAGCATATTCTTGTATTCCACCGGACTTAATTTGGAGAAAACGTGAGATCCCTTTCAGCGACTTATAACTGACATACAAACCAGAGCTAGTACTTTCAAATGTAAGATTGTAGTAGTCTCCGTTTATCATTTCTGGAACTGCACTGAAAGTTTTGCCGTCCCAATCTCCACTCTCCCAATACCGGACAGAATTATTCCATTTTAGAACTAATTGAGTACCTTCGGGCTGAAGGGAGAAAAGGTCAGGAGCGGGATCCATTGAGCTTTTCAAACCGACTAGCTTTCGCTGTCCACCGAACCTCATCCCGGGCAACAAGGTATCTACAGGATAGTCGAAACTCTGCCAAACAGTCTCAGATTTATTGTCATCACCGAGCATTAAAAAAGTACCAGAATCTAATAGAACAGCCCGCGAGGGCTTGCTCGATGTGTTGGCCGACCAAAGAGATGTGCCCTGAGCATCAAACAGTCCCAGATTACCTCCTTTTGACAGCTTCAGAACGGCAGGCTTGTTTTTCGCCGGACTCTCCCTATTAGCCACCCAAACGACCATCTTCTCTGGTATTTTGGCATACCAGATGCCAATATACCAGTTATTGCTTCCATTTGGGCTGAAAAATCCCATTTCAAATGTGCCATTCTTTGAAATTATTGTCTGATTTCCAATAAGCGAGGCGCCCAAGGAAAGAGAGTCACCCCTACCAGTTGATAACCCTTTACAGTTGCAAATTATAAGTAGTACAGTAAGAGCGAAGATCATAAATGCTAGGAGATTGTTCCTTTCCATTTCCGAATTATTGGTTTTCATATTTTATGAGTTGATCGGATTATATAGTAGAATTAGCGCTAAAACTCGGAAAAATCGGATACCGTCTTGCCAAATCTCCTGTTCAGAGGTTAAATCGGCACATGTATAATTTCGAGAAGAAAGTGTAAAATCTGTAAGAGAAATATTTTGTTTGAATTTGTAGTACGACATTTGTGTATTTAAAAACAAATATGTAAGAAACATATATAATTAATATTATAAAATAAATATCGATATAAATTAATCTTGTAAATTATTTAATCACAAGAACTAATTTAAGAAATTTGTGTTCAAAATTTTTGGACATTTCTTTTGCTTACATAAGATTATATATTGTTTTCCATGCATTTATATTGCTAGAATAGGGATGCAAGGATAGATCACTCATAACAACAATTGTTGCTTTATTGATCGAGAGACCATGTGTTTTAAGGATGGTGACTGTAGAAGTTATTTTACGAGATTTAGTATGATCATCATGAATGACTTGAACAATTCGATGAGTTGTGGGTAAAGATTCTTGTGTTTCTTTTAATTATCTATGATCAATGTATTCTTGTATAATGAAACTTGATTTGTATAGGACAATATTTTCTCTTATGATTTGCTCAAGAATAAATAAAACAAACTAGTATGACATTTCTTAAGAATTATTTTTGATTGAGAAAAATAGAAACCTAATATATTTGATGTCTGAAACAAATTTACATATTTAGTCAAAATACATTTCCTCAAAGCTAAAACATTTTTATGTTAATATTTTGATATGACATGCTTTAGACAAATATCTCTCAATTAGTTAAAGGTCTCATGTGAAGCACCATAAAGTCAAAAGTTTGACTTTATATGAAGGACAATGTGAATACGCGTCATTGCCAGTCAGCGTTGAATGCGGGTGATTAGCGGCTTGACGCGCTATTTCCATCGGATTTTCTGGAATGTTCTAAAGATACCGCAAATTTCGAAGGAAATGTATTAAATGAATCTGTAGCATCTGCATCTTACACGTGTATGCGAGAATATTCTTGAATGATAGCGAAGCTTTCGGGAAGTGAGGACGTGGTAGGGTGGATGGAAAGTTTTCCCAACTCGTAAAATAAAACGTGAAATTTATACGAAGACAAATCAGCTATTCTTTAATGTGGTGAATTATTAGAGTCCATTTTTAATACAACTTCTTTGTATAAAAACAAATAATTCATTTCAAATATAAATATTATCTTTAATTTTATTAAAAAAAAAAAAAATGAGGTACCTTAAAATCAAGATCTATTTGGAAAAATGTAAAATTCATAATTGTATTTCTAATAGATATTTAAAAATTAAATTAGTAACTTTTTAAAGCTTTTTTTTCTTTTCTTTTATTTTTTAAGTAGTAATTATGTTATAGAATTTAAAACTTGTATTTTATTGGAGAGACATATTCTCAAATATATTACAATAAAAATAAAAATAATAATTTAACAAAATTTTAAGGTATTTTAAAACACTTTATTATATGATTTTGATAAATTTCTAGAAAAATGGTATAATTTTTTAATCGATGTTTCTAATCATATTTATGATAAGAGGATAAAATTTAACAAGCTTAACATTTAAAGAAATTTCTCTCTTATGAAATGTATCAGTTAGATACATTTGTATTTCCATAATTCATTGGAATTTGATTTCAAAATATTTTGAAATTTTTATATGTAAATTGTTTTTTTTTTATTTGAAATCACACTTCTCAAACCATCATTTTAAATATTCATGGTATTATTTAATAGTTTTAATCAAATAATTAAAATTTAATAATATTTAATTTATATAATTTATAATCATTTTAAAATATCAATAAAAGCAATATTTAAGGTATTAAACTTTCTCAAATTCTAACTTTCTTTGTTAATAAAACTTTAAGAATATTAAATAACATTAAATATTTTTACATGTTATCACTTTTTTTTATAGGTAAGTTGGAACATAGGGTTGCTCCATATATTAGTTCATAATAATACATTATGCTTTGTATACAAAAATCAAGTTGAGCTTAGAACTATTTTACCTAAATCATTACATATATTTTATTCTATTACTTCAGGTTATAAAAAAAACCTTGAGCTCATCACTATTTTTCCAAATTAATTATTCAGTATCAAGTATACTAACTTTTTTCACCCAATTTACTACTCATATTCCTAATTCATGAATTTGAACATTCATTCAACATAAAATGTGGGTTCTAGATTCATTACCTTCTTGAGAAATGAACATCCCTTTGTTGCCTTGTTTTGATGATGCATTAGTGTTATGGTTTTCAAGTTTGAGAAGAATGGAAGTCATTGCACCACAACCCCCATCTCCAAATTCCTCTTGATGTCTTGCACATTAGAATAGCCACACCTAGCCTTGCTACTCAAATTAGCTTATCGAATTCCCACATAAATTTATTCTTATCATCTCCTCCATAAGATCCCTAACAAACTCCTTTGAATCCCCCAAGTCCAGTAATGAAGCCAAAAACACAGATAATTTTTTTTTGTATTTACTAAGTAGAAATTTCCCATTACATGGAAGTCTTCACTGAAAATTCACCTTACTGGCAACAAAATGAGCCCATGGTGTGATTTTAACACCATATTTAACTACTAGTCCATCTTCTAGAACTTACTAGCTAAATTGGACTATCTATTAGAAACCAAGATCAGACATGCAAACCAAAAAACTTTCCACATAAGAGAAAATCAGAAAAAGAAAAACTATTGCAAAAAGACATGCAAATAATATTATTCAAGAATTCATAATTACATGAGATAATTTTCTTTATAAAAGAAAAGTATGCATAAACCTAATTTTATCTTGAGCAACAAGATAGCTCAATAAGATAAGGATGAGAATAATTAACATAGGAATTAAAATATTACCTAAGTAAAGTTATGCAAGTGTAATTAAATATTAATTACAGTAACACCCCCCCATAAGTACAACTTAGGGAGACTAAAAAAGCATGCACCTAAAACTAAGATGAATGCAAGAAAGCAAGAATGGGTCCCAACAACAAGGACTGATCAAGTACCCATGTACAAATGCAATAATGAGGTAGAGATGGAAAACCTGGCAGGACAAAACCCCCCTACAATGAGATGACTGTTGCAAAGAAGTACTGGAAGAACACTATGGAGTAACACTGGAACCGAAATCGAGCAAGCAAGAAAATATACTTTTGTCTACAAGAAACCAAATGAGAGTCACTAAAGGACTCGAGAAGAATCATAATAATGTGATAGCAGACCCAATGCCACTGAACATTGGAAAACTCACAAATTGGAACAACCTTGAAATCTGTGAAGCAACTATAGATGATATGATGACCTAATCTAGAAATCATGTATCTCGATGTCAATGCCAAACTATGACTAAAAATATTCCATGTGAACAAGTACCATAAAGACTCTGGAACATTAACCATAAAAACATGGCCCTCAAACTTTGAAGAATTTGAACCAATGCGGATCAATAACCATAAACTCCCAATTTAAAATGTGAATCAATGTGAATCTGATATGTGTCAAGAAAAGACAAGATGTAGCAAAAAAAACTAAGAAACCAGATATAACCCATGTGAGTGTCCATCAAAACAAGATGGAGATCAAAGTGCATGCACACTCTAACCATATTATTATGTAGGAAACCCCCCTGATGGAACTTTATCTAAGTTCATTTATTACAATAACCCAATGATTGTAAAAGGAGAGAATTCTAAACATGCATAAATATAAAATGAAAAAAAACCTCATATCTTTGTAGAGGACTAAACCATCTTTCCAACCCCACAAGAATGATGAAAAATAGATAAGCGAGTCAAAAGATATGTCTCCTGGAGTGAAAATAGCAATATGCAACTTCTGAGGCTAAAAAAGGCATCAAAAAAGAAAAAATAAAAAAATTACACCTACACCATTACGAAGAGCTCAAAACCAACTTTTCGACAATATCTTGTTTGCAAAAAAATGTTGTATGTGAAAGTTATGCCCGATTCCGTGCAAGTGCTCTGAAATGGCCCAATATGCCCTTCTGCAGCCCTCAGAGGCTAAAAAAATAGAGCCCCTGGTCACCTGGGTGGACTAGGGGACTGGTGGCTTGGGTGTTGGGTGCAACCTACTAGGGCAGATGTTGCAAACTATTGGGGGTTGGAGATCGGGCCCCCGGTTCTCCACATGACCTCCTTTGAAAGTCACAGGTGCTGAGACCTGGTGGAGCACGGTGGATGGGCTGTGAAGTGGTGGCTACCATTGGAGGGCGGTGCTCTGGTGGCCGCTGGGCGGTGCTAGGGTGGCACTCTCCTTTTGAACGGGGAGCATTGATTTTTTCAGCTTTTTACTTTTATTTTTATTTTTTTGAATTTTTTCAAAAAACATGCATCGACTGCGTGTTGGGGAGGCCTACGGCCTCCTTGCAAAAATAATTTGCCTCTCCGGTTGAATTTGTCCAAACTAGAAAAATTTAATATGAAAATAGGGGTTTCGTGGCACTGCGAATCCAACAACGAGGTCTGTTTTGGCCCAAAGTGCCTAGAAAATTAGGCGGCCCCCAAATTTCTTAGAAAATCATCGAGCTTGAAACCCTCAAAGATTTCTTCAACGATGACCAAAATCAGTGAAATAAAAGCCATTTTTGACCTTTTCCAGTGCTTTGAATCCAATGGAAAACCCTGATCTGATCTAAGACACTACATGAATATGCTCAAGGAATGAAACCATCGAGGAACCTCAAACATGCTTTGTAATGTATTTCTCAATAAAAAGTTGAGAAGGGGCTGCAAATCAAGGCTCTGATAGCATGTTAGAAACTAAAAGCAGGCATGCAAACCAAAAAAACTTCCACAAAAGAGAAAATTAGAAAAACCAAAGCTATTGCAAAAAGATGTGCAAATAATATTATTCAGGAATTCATAATTACATGAGATGATTTTCTTTATAAAAGAAAAGTATGAATAACCCTAATCTTATCTTGAGAAAAAAGATAACTCAACAAGATAAGGATGAGAATAATTAACCTAGGAATTAAAATATTATCTAAGTAAAGTTATACAACTATAATTAAATATTAATTACACTAACACTATCCATTGCTCCCTCACCAAAAATCTTTACCAAGAATTTTTTATGGCCTAGATATTTTTACTCTACTCGAAATAAAAAGGTTGTGTCCTCTTTATTTTGAATGGGAATCTTAATTCAAAATGTGTTAAATAAAAGGGAAATATATTCTAAATGATTTCCTTGTTTCGTCTACCTATGGTAGTTGCAACTAAAATGATTAAATCATATTCTATTAATGCTTAGTGATATTGTTTCACATGGTTACTACCTCCTAATTTGACATAGAGGGGGAGTGTTTGTTGCTAGCTACTTGATCTGCTAGGATCTATGACTAGTGCTTAATGAATGTTAATTTATGTAAATGAGTAAATGAATGCTTTTAAAAAGAAACTAACAATGATTAAAACAATAGGAATATGAAAATAAAGAAGAGAGGATGAAGATAGAAAATTGATAACAGAGTTCACCAACTAGATATGTTTTCAAGTTCCTCTCCAACAAAGTGATCAATCCTTGATTATAGATTAAAAGACACTTCAATCTATTACAAGCCTTCTCAAGCCTTTTCAAATGATAGTGACAAGTTCAAAATCCTCTCCTTCAAGTATAACTCAACTTGGCTTATAGCCTTTCCTAGCTAAATGTACATAGTAGAAATAATTTCACTAGCAAACTCTCCATTTCCTCACCATTGTTCTTCTAAGCCCAAAATCCCCTCTTTAAATACAAATCCATATGCCATATAGGGGTTTAGCAAATAGATTTACCAATATTCCCTTATCTCCCAATTTTAACTTTAAATCTTGTAAATAAGGCTTATATGTCTTTACATAGGTTTTTCGGGTTTTAAAATATCAAAACCCATTTATGCTATTATATAATTGGCATTAAAAATGTGTGGCTCACATTAGTAATTTTAGGATGTTAAATGTGGGGTCAACAGTTCAAACCACTGCCCCCTATTTTTAAATACCATTGGCTTTTGTTCTTGTTTAAAAGAAACTACTGCCAAAATACTCTCAAATCCTCGGCTTCACACAATGGTAGTAGGTATCATTTTAGAGAGGGGAGGTCAGCAGTTCAAATCACTTCCCCTCCAAATTTGGCTTTGATACATTAAATAGAATTCACCATATGTTGTATAGCGAGGACCTCAGACGGTGTGTTGGTGGAGCTTAAAAGTATGAATGAGGAGGTTGGGGGTTCAATTCCCCCAACAAAATTTTTAACAACCAAACTGCCAACATCATAGCCTACCATGTGGTGCCACGTGGTGCCCTACTATTGGGCCATGTGGCACTTTTCTATTAGCCATCAAAGGACATGTGTTAGCCTTTCATTGGACCACTTCGACTATCAGACTATCACATCACTAGTCACTCAAATGCCACACGTTAAGACACTTGATAGGTCCACATCATGCCATGTCATTGTGCAAATTGTCACATCATCATGCTGACATTAGCATTTGTATGGTCCAAGTCAATATTTTCCCACAAACTTTGACTAGCCATAAATTTTGTGTATGAGCTTTTTTTGATGTGATTCAACTGTTGTTGAATTTGTATCAATGAGCTCTTTGATGTGATGCCATTTTTCTCCATTTTCATGACAATAAAAATTTTGACCTAGAATCTTCATCTGGAACCCCTTTTTGACCAAACTTTGACCGAGAATAATTGGGGCATACAAACTCCTTTTGAAATTATTTAAGTTATGTTGGGTTTATATTGGCAAGCTCTTTGACATCATGCCATCTCTTAGAGAATCTAGAAAAAATGAAATTTTGGTGAATATTTCCACCTAGATCAGTCCTCCCCACTAGAGAGATTTTGGACCTCCAAAAGCTTGATTACATAGATTTAAAGTAAGTGAGGGTACAACTCCCTCACTTTTCCAACCTCCATCCACCTTGATTTGCTAGGATTCATCCCTTTTAGTCCCACTCTAAGGTACTCAACATCCCTTCATGAAGTTCTAACATTTCTCTCTAGGATGACATCTTCTTGCAACTCATTCATGTACTCACCTGTGATAAATCATCAACATAGGGAATCTGAATATCAACCTCCTCATCAAGTATCATTGTAGGTTCATACAATTTCAAATTCTCTACATCAACCACTAAGTAGATATGCATATAAGGAGGTAGATTTATTTGAAAAGCATTGGTACCAATCTTAAATTCTAAGATCTTAAAGGGACCAAACCTTATTGGATTGAGCTTTTTAGCTTCACCTTGAATTCTTTCTTTATTGTTGTGTAACCAAGCTTTGTTACCAACCTAAAATTAATGATGAACACAATGCTTATCATGCTCGACTCTGTAATTATTGAGGCTTTTCTCTAGCTATGCTTCAACTGCCTGATGGACTGCTTGGATCTTCTAGATTAACTTCAAGGCCTTGCTTGCATCATGATGTACATCTTTAACATCTTCCTTCTGAAAATAAAAAACCAGAGGTGTCCTTGGGAGATAACCCAAATAAGTTTCAAAACGAGATCTTTGAGTAGAAGAGTGTGTTACATGATGGTAAGAATGTTGCACATAATGTAGACTCTCATCCCACAACTTAGGATGTTTACTATAGTAACCTATGAGAAGATGTGCAACTATCCCGTTTACTACCTTTGTCTATCCATTAGTATGTGGATGGAAAGTTGTACTTTTCTTCAATCTAGTGTCCATGAGTTCCCATAATGCTGAACAAATTTCCCCCAAGAATCAAGAATCACGATTTCATACAATAGAAGTAGGAAGCCCAAAATTAACCCATACAAAATGGAAGTACAAGTGTGTTGTTAGTTTAGTTGTGACCTTTCTTTTACAAGGCATTAGAACACACATTTTACTGAATGTATCCACTACCACAAATAGATAGTCATGCCCTTTCCCAGACATTGGTATCCCCCCAACATAATCGATTGAGACACTCTCCCATGGACGGGATGGTATAGGTAGCTCGGTGTGTACAACCCTAATTTCCTATTGTTAGGCTTTCTTGTTGCACACATTACATATCCTCTAATATACTTAGATGTATAGTTTCTTGCATGCAAGGCCAATAACAATATTTCTATAGTTGTGGCATTGTTTTGCTTACCACAAAGTGTCCAACAATCAATGATGCATGTGCTTCTCTAATTCCTTGTGCTTGTTCATCTTGCTGAATACATAATTTCCCTAAATGATATAGCGATTTGTCTTGCACATAGTAGTATTTATCTTCTACATGTTTTCCTTGAATTAATGTTGCATAAATATCCTTAAAGTCTTTGTCCTTAGCATATTATTCTTGATAACATTCATGTGCCATTGAACTACTTTGAATAATAATTGTAGGGTTTTTAGGAGGCCTATATAACATATCTTCGACTTTGGTCTAAACCCCCTTCTTATATTTTATAACCAAATGAAACTAATGTAGAAAGTCCATCCACCTTCAAAGTTCCTACTTTGTTGCACTTTAGATTGTGAGTGCTAATATTGAAGTGGTTGATGATATGTATGTATTGCCATTTATTTTCCCAGTAGGTAGTGTTTCCACTTCTTTACACTTTGAACTAATGCATATAATTATTTATCATATGTGGGATAGTTACTTATTGTAGTCGTGAAAGTTTCAGAATGAAAGAAAATAGGTTTTCCTCCTTGCATGAGTACTGCTCCCACGGAAAACCTACTAGTATCTATCTCAATTTAGAATGGTTGTTGTAGATATGCTAGAGCCTAAAATAGTGCATTGCTTAGATTTTCCTTTAAATTATCAAAGGCCTTTTGTTGTGGACCTCCCTGTACTAGAAATATTTCTTCACACTTGTGAGTGTGTGCAATGGAGATGCTATGTAGGAGAAGTTAGCTATGAACTTTCTCCAATACTGTATTTCACCTAGAAAAATTTTGACATTTATAACTATACTTGGCTTCAATAAGTTTACAATGACTGCAACCTTTGCAAGATCCACAAGTGACCTCCTCCTACAATATAGCCTAAGTACACTAGTGATCTCTTAGAAAATTCACATTTTGACATGTCTTTACATACATTTTTTCTTTTCTCAATCCATCCAATACTTTTCTCACATTCTCTACATGCTCTTCCAAAGTTCAACTAAAGACAACTTGTAGTAATTGAAATAGCACTCCCCACCTTGGAGGAATAGGGCCAAGGATAGGTTTCCTATTTTACACTTAATAAACTCAAGGACACCTTAGAGATCTCAACCTCAAGTGTTGAATGGAGGCATGAGATCTGCTAGAAGGGTATCCTAGGGTATGTTTAGAAATTAATGACGGGTTCACCACAAAGTTTAAACTTGGAAAAGAAAATGAAATGCAAGATAAAATTTAAAACCCTAATATGATGCAAGCCTAATTTAAATGACCTAAAAATGAAAGAAGAACAAAACAAAAAGCTATAGAATAGAATGTGTGCACCTGGAAATCTGGAGATGGTTGGAAGGAGTCTTGAAGTGTTGGAAATTCTAACCTTTTGACCTAGTAGGACTCATTCTCCATTCTGGGTGAATCAGTCCTAGTTTTGGATTTTTGCACAAGAGCGTGTTTTAGACAAAAAGGTATCCAAATCTATTAAAAAATATTAAAAACACCTATAATGGGACTCATTCATGCCACTTGTGGTGAATGAGTCTAGTTTGGATTTTCTGGAACTTCAAGATCTGAATCTATTCTTCTTAGTCTACTCAAGCTGCTTCTCCAAGTTTCTGGATCCAAAACTCTAATTTTAGGGTTGTAGATGACCTTTTAGTGAAGATTATGACCTTGTGAAAACTTGCTGACTTTCTCCATGTTAGAAAACTAATCTCCAATGATCCTTCAAGCTCCAAAACATCTAGATCTGCAATCACACATGTAAATAAGAGAGAAAATTGTTGATTGCTAGCGAATAGAGGTTTGCCTTGGTCAAATCCCTTTTAGGTAATTTAACAAAATTATGAAGCAATGAAACAAGGACATGAAACATGAAGCATAGGATATGAAACATAAACAATGATACCTTAAATGATTTCTTGTAAATCTACAACTCAACATGAAATAGCCATGAAAGATGTAGATCTTGATCTTCACAATAGGACTAGAAAAATGCTTGACCTTGGAAATTCAATGCTACATCACAACACTAACTCAATAACATGCTTGATGCTTGATATGCTTGACATGATCAGGGATCTTCAATTTTTGTAACAATTCATGAAGAATTCTACCCTTGAATGCCTTAAAAATGATCTTGAATACTCTCTTGATGATTTTGTGAAGTCTTGGAATGCTTAGCTCTTGAGTGCTTGAATTGATATCATGAATGCTTATGTGAAATAGTGATTTGAAAGCTTGTTTATATAGGAAATTTATTTAAATCACCATTTATTAGATCCCCAAGATTGATATAGAATAAATTTGAACATAAAACCTAATTTTTCTTGCTCAAACCTCAAAAATAGGCCAAATGGGACTCATTTTCCCAAATTGGTGAATGGATCCCATAGTGGCTATTTTGCTTGCTAAAGTGTTAGGGAATGTGTAAATTAAGTTTATTTGTTGATGGGTAAAAGCATAAAGTTGTGTCACACTTTCAGCTAAATAAATAGTTTTGAGTGAAATGTTTTTGACCAAAAAAGTTTCAGCCAAATAGGTTTCAACTAAAACCATGTGGCCTATACGTGGCACACATGGTTTTGATCGAATAGGTTTTGGCCGAATCCAAGAAAAATAATTTTTTCCCTTTACTGCTCTGAAATTGGCTTATTTTATGCGTGGGATTTCTATAGAAATGGTTTTTGACCAAAACCCTTTCTACTGAAACTAACTATGTGGCATCCTAGTTGGCAGCCAACTCAACTTTTTTTAGTATTTTCTGAAACATTCAACTTCAACTATGTATTTTTTTAGTCAAAATGATGTTTTTAAAAAAAGAGAGAAATACCCTTTTGTAGAGCTTAGAGTGATGAATTTGAATATGTAGTTTTTTAAATATTTTGATTAGTTTTAATATATTTTATTTTTAAAATAATGTAAGTAGGTTGTTAAAGTTAAAAAAGAGGCTAATTAATTTTTTTTTAAAATAGTAAAACATATTACATTTAAAATATATATATATGAGGCACTAGAGGAGAGAGTCCTCTTGAAAAATGTATAGTTTGTTTGTTCAAAATAATTTAGAAAACAAACAATAGTTGACATCCCATGAAAACTCTCAAATTCTGACAAGTTTGACTTTAAAATGTTATTACGAGAAAAATATACATCAAAACTTTTCTTTTTTTCCATGCACCGAATATTGAAGTTACCTAAATTGGAAAAAAAAGGTAGAAATGAAGTTTTTTTCAATGTTTTTCTTAATAGCCAGTGAAGTCACTTTTTATTGAAATTTTCAGCATTGTAAAATCTTTTCTTATATTGATAAAAAAATAATGATTTTTTTTTTAAATATGAAAAATTATTTCAATAAACTTCATTAAAAGTTTTTCATTTCATTAGTTTACATCATTTTGAAATTCAAAACATAAAGACCACTTTTATGTGGCCGAAGTTTAATTTTTTTTTTGCTATTGCTCGATTCCTTTATAAAGTGTGACATAGGTTTGTGCTTTTACCCTAATATTGCCAGGTTTTTGATTGAAATATGTCTTGGGATGCATAATATAGGATCATAGGGGCCTATTAATGATGATATAAAGGTCATAAATGCAATAGGCCCCAAAATCCAATGTGAAAGTGTAAATAAATATACTTTACAACATTAAATTATGTCCAAATTGAGTCTATTTAGCTTATAAAGGCCCAAAATCCAACATGAATGTGTAGAACACATTACAACACTAGATTAGGTCCATTTAATTTACAAGCCTCCTAAATTTAATGTAAATGTGTCAATAATTACACTTTACAACACTAAATTAAGATATAGTTAAGTTAATTTAGCTTAGAAGGGCCCCAAACCTAATTTGGATGTGTAGAACTCATCACAACACTAGATCAAGGAAACCTTAAGTTCAATTTATAATTAATTATTCACAAATTAAGTGAGGAAAAGGAATACCCTTTTTCCATTCTTACATCTAGCCTCCACATTAGTGAGAGGATGAACTTGCTTCAAACTCACACTAACATAAACATTCAAGAGGGGTCCAATTGTACCAATGCAGATGGTCTAGGATGACACAGATCAAGTGAGTGGTGAAGCCCCCAGGATCTAAGATCCCATGTCAAACTGACATAAGCACAAAAGGACACACAGAAGGTGTATGATATGCAAAAATACAAGATACGTGATCATGCAATGTCAATAACTAAAAGAAAGAAAAGCAAGTAAAGATAAAAATGAGGTGGATCATGATGGGCCAAAAAGTAGTGATATGATGTGTATGTGGTTGACGACCCTTTTTTTACCCAAAACTGATGAAACAAAAATAGTTTTTAAAGGAGATTCTCAGTTTTCCACCAATATAAATTATGCTTTACTTTGAATTTAATAAAATATTATTCATTTTCTATTTGAATTACGACTAAATTCCTAATTGATAGGCTAATTGAAAAACATTTATAGCTTTCAAATAGTATCATATTTTTTGAATCCGAAACATGTGTCACATTCTATGCTTTGCATATTATAGGATTAAAAAAAATCATGAAGTTTTGACCAAGTTAAGGTGGTCAGACATATGAGTTTTTATATTTTTTAAAAAATTGTAATAAAAATTTCATAATTAATTATTTACTTGGAAAAATATTACAAAAAATTATGCATCACATAAGGACATGATTCCTCTACTTATTTATAAAATCTTATAAAAAATATTATCATTTTATTGTGGTTAGGGTGGTCAGACAAACACCTACTTCTTATTTTTTCCCTGAAATTTAAGTACTACTAAATTGAAATTTCAATTTTTCACCAAATATATTTTTCTTTTAAATAAACCTAGTAGTTTAGAAACTATATTCAATTTTCTACAAATTCTATTTTTAAATATTTTTGAAATAATATAGATAACTTATTCAAATTTTTATGTCAACTTTCCTAACTTTGATTTTTCTAAATTTTTCACCACTTAAGGTACTATTTTTTCCATGATGATCCTGTAGGTGTTGTGCATATTTTGCACACATGCCCCGCTGTAGGAAGGGACCCCCTTTTTTCACTCCAGATAGGCTGCTTTGCTCCTATCTTGTTTTCTGTGCCCCTTTTTCCAAGTCCAAATAGGTCATATGCCTTCAAACGATCAAATCCCTCTAACCAAATTCACCTACTTGGGGTATTCAAATCTAGCGAGGAACAAAGTCCCCAGTCCCTTTTCTACCTTTTGTCTTATTCCTACTGACTTGGTCCCTAATCGCTCGATTCACTTTTTTCTACATTTTTTACTTTGGGGACAACTTTCTGGTGGATTTGAGATGCTTTTGTGGTGCCTAAATGAATTGCCAAGGTTTCGTTAATGTTTCATTAAGTTTCAGTGGTTTTAGAACTTTCCCTCTAGAATTCCCCCCCTCTTTGGCTATTTTGAAACATCCGTGGACCCCCGACAGTCCGCTTTCCACATTTTTGACTTTGGGGACAACTTTCTGGTGGATTTGGGATGTTTTTGTGGTGCCTAAGTGAACTATCAAGGTATCGTCAACGTTTCAGTAAGTTTTGGTGGTTTCAGAACTTTTCCTTTGGAACTCCCTCCCTCTTTGGTTGTTTTGAAACATCCATGGACCCCCGACGGTCCACTTTCCACATTTTTGACTTTGGGGACAACTTTCTGGTGGATTTGGGATGTTTTTGTGGTGCCTAAGTGAACTATCAAGGTTTCGTCAATGTTTCAGTAAGTTTTGGTGGTTTCAGAACTTTTCCTCTGGAACTGCCTCCCTCTTTGGTTGTTTTGAAACATTCGTGGACCCTCGACGGTCCGCTTTCCACATTTTTGACTTTGGGGACAACTTCTGGTGGATTTGGGATGTTTTTGTGGTGCCTAAATGAATTGCCATGGTTTTGTCAATGCTTCGTTAAGTTTTAGTGGTTTCAAAACTTTCCCTCCAGAACTCCCTCCGTCTTTAGCTGTTTTAAAACATCTGTGGACCCTTGACGGTCTGCTTTCCACATTTTTAACTTTGGGGACAACTTTTTGATGGATTTGGGATGTTTTTGTGGTGCCTAAGTGAACTACCAAGGTTTCGTAAATGTTTTGTTAAGTTTTAGTGGTTTTAGAACTTTCCCTCTGGAACTCCCTCCCTCTTTGGCTATTTTGAAACATCCATGGACCCCCGATAGTCCACTTTCCTCATTTTTTATTTTGGAGACAACTTTCTAGTGGATTTGGGATGTTTTTGTGGTGCCTAAATGAACTGCCAAGGTTTCATCAACGTTTCATTAAGTTTCAGTGGTTTCAAAACTTTCCCTTTGGAACTCCCTCCCTCTTTAGCTGTTTTGAAACATCCATGGACCCCCGACGATCTGATTTCCACATTTTTGACTTTGGGGACAAATTTCTAGTGGATTTGTTATGTTTTTGTTATGCCTAAGTGAACTGCCAAGGTTTCGTCAATGTTTCATTAATTTTCAATGGTTTTAGAACTTTCCTTCTAGAACTCCCTCCCTCTTTGGCTGTTTTGAAACATCCATGGATCCTCGACGGTCTGCTTTCCATATTTTTGAATTTGGGGACAACTTTTTGGTGGATTTGGGATATTTTTGTGGCGCCTAAGTGAACAACCAAGGTTTTGTCAACATTTCATTAAGTTTCAGTGGTTTCAGAACTCCATCCATCTTTGGCTATTTTGAAACATCTGTGGATCCCCAGCGACCTGGCCCCTCTGTGGCCTTTTTTGGGACTCCATCCCTCTATGGCCATTTTGAACATTCACGGAGCCCTGACGACCCGACCTCCAAGACCTGGCCCTTCCGTGGTTGTTTATGGGACTTCGTCCCTCTGTGGTCGTTTTGAACATTCGTGGAGCCTTGACAACCTGACTTCTAGGACTGCGTCCCTCCATGGCCGTTTTGAACATCCGTGGAACCCCGACAACCCAGCCTTTAGGACCCTACCCCTCCATGGCTGTTTCTGGGACTCTATCCCTCCATGGTCGTTTTGAACATCCGTGGAGCCCTAGTGACCCAGCCCCTCCGTGGCCATCTTGAACATCCGTGGAGCTCCTCTATGGACCTTTCTAGGACTCCACCCCTTTGTCGTTGTCCAAGACTTTCCTTCCGAGCCTCTATGTGCTCATTTCCTTTTGAAAAGGGTGGTGACCCTCTGGCTTTCCCCTTCCAAGCTTCCGATTTTTTTTCAAAATGAGTCCAATCTTAAGGAAATTTTTCTGGGCACTATTCCTTCCCCTTTTCCCATGCACTGTAATTTAAAAATCTCAGTTTTGCTATGTTTTGTGAGGTCCAAAAACTTCCCTTCCGGTTTTCTATCTCTCGTTCGCTGCCCACCCCTTTGGTCCCACATTAATTTTTATGATCCAAATGAGCTCCAAATATGAATATTATGATCTTTTGATGATGCATGGATGGATCTAACAAGGATTTCACAAGATTTGACTAACGTTTTCCTTGATTTGTGTATGAAAGCACTTACGACACTTCATGTATGTAGGATTCAAGGAGCTAACTATGGGTCTATCGAGAGACCCATTAAGAAAGTTGAACAAGGAAAAGCAGACCGCTCCTGTCACCATTCATTTCATGTTTGCCTCTCCCCTTAGCACCCACCAATGGGGTCGACATTAGAAGAAGCCCTGTGCCAAGGAAGTCAATGACAAAAATGCAAGGGGGTGGCCTTGAAGAAGGAATGAGGAAGTTGTCCACCCGAATTAAGGGCAACGAATCAATTGATGCCAATCCTCGACGAGATCGTTTGATCCAATGAAGAATGATGCAAGTCCATCAAGAAAAGGTAGCTTTCAAGTGGTTTCAGCTATAGTGAAAACAACAATCAGCTAAATGACAAAATTGCTACATCACCTAAGCACTAGATGACAAAATAGGGAAAAGACAAAGGTGTTTTCTAAATTGTTGAATATTGTGGGGTAGGTGAAACCCTAACGTAATTGAATTTGAGCCACACAATGTAATTCAATCCTAGCCATTCATTCAGGCTTTGGTAAACTATAAATAGTGGTTTTTCTCTCATTTGAAAAAAGGTTGGAGAACTGATGAAATACATTCTGCAGCAATAGATAACAACATTGCATGATTTATGAGTGTTCCTTTTGAGTTTTCTCTTTTATGTATGCATGGTTCAACTTCCCTATTAGTTTAGGTGTTATCTTCTTTAATGGAAGTGGTGATGGTGATTGTTGTTTCAGTATTTGATGAATTTTCAGCACATTGTTTTTGTGGTTCATTGATGATGAGTCACTTTGCATAGCTAGTCTGAGCTCTTTACTTCATTGTTGCAACTTAGTTCAATTACATGTGCATGATGTGTGTGTGTAATGTGAAAATCCATAGTCCTTAGAAGATTGCACTAGTTTTGTGCAGTTGTAGGTTCCTTTTGGCCAAGCAAAACCCAATTTAGGGAGTTTTTCTGCTATAGCAACCACCATTGTTACTATTCATTCATAGCTTAGGATTAGAATGACTTTCTTAACCCTTCTCCTTTTTCTATTTCTTTTAATCCTTGGTTAGAGTAGGATCCAAAGCATCACTATGAAGCTAAATCAGATGAACTTGATGAGTTTCAGCTTGCTGTTTTGAGTGGACAACCACTATTTATTCACTTCCAGCACTTTGAGACTGCATTTTCAAACCCAACTTCCCATGCTTTGTAACTCATCCATAATTCTGCCTTGTGATTCCAGCAAATCACATAAATCAACTGAGATATTCCAAGAACTGTCAAGACCTGACATCAAAGACCTTGGGATAGTGTTCTGCAATCTGATTGTGGAAGATTGTCTTTCAAGAGAGGTAGTGCACCTATGCGTTGCCTATGTTGAGAAGTGCATAAAAACAAATCAACAACAACTACCCTTAGGACCTGAGAGTTTTTTAGGAGAACTACAAACCAAATGTTTTTGACATTGAAGGATCGGTTCTTCCAAAAAGACTTCATCGCAAGTAGGGGAATGATCTATGGTTGAATTGTCTTGCTCAATAAGGGTTTCCATTGGTGAAGGGAGACAAGTAAGATTCTCATGACTTTCATCTATTGTATTTTCTATCATCAAAGTATCTTCCTCATAGATATGAGAGATACTAGGAGAAGAACAAGTATGATTATCATGATCATTTATGAATTCATTTCCCTAATGTCTTCCAAAATAGGATAGGTAGGGGAAAGGACATAAATCTAGGCTTATCATAGACCTTGAAGGTTTTTTTATCTAACACCAGCATATCCTCATCATTATCACAAGAGGAGAAGATGTTGGGAGATGAACGTAGGTAGGTTTCAATGGTCTCTTCTTATGTTGTGTGATCGTCATGATTACTTATTGGTATGTCCTCTTGTTTAGTATTGTCTTGCCTAATAGGAGAGGTAAGAGGAGAGAAACAACTCGAGTTCTCAAAAATCTCATTCTTTAGTTCTTCTAATGCTACAATATTTTCTTCACAAGTTGGAGAGATATTAGGAGAAGAAAAAATGTGATTGTCATGATTACCCAAGGTTTCTTTCACTAGACTAACCTCACCCATAGAAGGGATACTAGGAGAGGGATCAATGACAAACAAAAAGAGTGGGAAAAGGACCTCATACTCATACACACTTATCAAAATTTTCTAACAACATTGAAAAATATCTAGAAATAAAACATGAAGTATGATAACATACATTGTTGCAATGAAAACATGGTTTAATAATTGTCCTACAAACTTGAAATGCAACAGTGATAGAGAAAACATGTTAAAGAGTAATGCAAATTTTGAGATTTTGAAGATGACAATTGACTAATTATGCTATATAACAATGTAAAAAAGAAAACTTGAGATTAAGAAATGCATGAAATGGACCAAACTAAGCTAGATTTAATGAAATGCATGTAACAAAAAATTAGCCAATTGAAACAGATAGTTAATGGAAGCAATTAGAAGTGTAAAAACAAGGTTTTTAATGCTATAGAAGGCAGTTTTAGATGTGCAGTGGGATTGATTCGCCCAAGGTGGTGACTGAGTCCTAGTAAGGATTTTTTCCAAAATATTAAAAAAAATTCAATTGATTTTTATGATTTTTATGTTGTATGATGTGTAACCTAAGTGCAAATGTAGTTTTTAGATGATTTTCAATGATTTGAGATGCAAAAATGCAACCTATATGCACGTTCACTAATGCAAAATTTAAAAACCTTAGATGTCAATAAACTAATGCAAACCCTAATGCAAACCCTAATGCAAATTCAATGCAAGCTAGATATAGGATAATTATGGACTCAAAATTTGTAAAGAAGGTATTCTAAATGTAGGTTCACCAAAATGTAGTAATGGAAATAGTACTCCCCACTTTGGAGGAATAGGGTACAAGGATAGGGTTCCTATTCCACACTTCCTACACTCAAGGACACCTTAGAGATCTCAACCTGAAGTGTGGAATGGAGGCAAGAGATCTGCTAGAAGGGTACATCCTAGGGTATTTTTAGAGATTAACGAGGGTTTCACCACCAAGTTTAAAATTTGAAAAGGAAATGAAATGCAAGATGAAATGTAAAACTCTAATGTGATGCAAGCCTGATTTAAATGACATAGAAATGCAAGAAAAATAAAAGAGAAAGCTACAAAAAAAAATGTGTGCACCTATAAATATATAGATTTCTAGAAGGAGTCCTAAAATGCTAGAAATTTTGATCTTTTGACATAGTGGGACTCATTCGCCATTTTGGGCGAATTAGTCCTAGTTCTGGATTTTCACACAAGAGTAGGTTTCAAACAAAAGGGTATCTAAATCTGTAAAAAAAATTAAATAACACCTATAGTGTGAGTCATTTTCCACTTCTGGTGAATGGGTCCAATTCGGATTTTTTGGAACTTCAAGATCTTAATATGTTCTTCTCAGTCTACTCAAGTTTCTTCTCTAGGTTTTCAGATTTGAAACTCTGATTTTGGTGCTATAGATGACCTTTTAGTGAATATTATGACCTTGTGACAACTTGATGACTTTCTCCACCTTTGCAACCAAGTCTTCAATGATCCTCCAATATCCAAAACACCTAGATCTACAATCACACATGTAAAGAGGAGAAAAACTTGTTGATTGCTAGTGAATAGGGGTTTGCCTTTGTCAAACCCCCTTTAGGTAATTAAACCAAATGATGAAATAATGAAACAAGGACATGAAACATGAAACATAGGATATGAAACATGAACAATGATACCTTGAATGATGTCTTGTAAATCTGCAACTCAACACTAAAATGGCCATGAAATATGTAGATCATGATCTTAACAATAGGAGTAGAACACTACTTGATCTTGGAACTTGAATGCTACATCACAACACTAGCTCAATCACATCATGCTTGATATGCTTGACATGATGATGGATCTTCAATTCTTGCAACAATTGATGAATAATTCTACCCTTGAATTCCTTAAAAATGATCCTGAATACTCTCTTGATGATCTTGTGAAATCTTGGAATGCTTATGTGAAATAGTGATTTTAAATCTTGTTTATATAGGAAATACACTCAAATAACCATTTATTAGATCCCCAAAGCTGACATAGAAGAAATATGAACTTAAAACCAAAAATTTCCCACTTAAACCTCAAAAATAGGCCAAATATTGCCAAGTTGGGTGAATGAGTCCCACCTAGATGGGACTCATTTGCCCAAAGTGGTGAATAGGTCCCACGTGGGCTATTTTGCTTACGAAAGTGTCAAGAAATGTGTTAATTAAGTTTATTTGTTGATATTGTTAGGTTTTTTATTGAAATATTCCTTGGGATGCATAATATAGGGTCATAGGGGCCTATTAATGATGATATAAAGGTCATAAATGCAATGGGGCCCAAAATCCAATGTGAAAGTGTAAATAAATATACTTTACAACAATAAATTAAGGAAAAATTGAGTCTATTTGGCTTAGAAAGGCCCAAAATCAAATGTGAATGTGCAGAACACATTACAATGCTAGATTAGGTCCATTTAATTTATAAAGCTCCTAAATTTATGTGAAGGTGTCAATAAATACACTTTACAACACTAAACTAGGGCACAGTTAAGTTAATTTACCTTAGAAGGGCCCAAAACCTAATGTGGATGTGTAGAACTCATCAAAACACTGGATCAAAGTGACCATAAGTTCAATTTATCATTAATTATTCCCAAATTAAGCAAGGAAAAGGTGCACCTTTTTCCTGTCATTACACAAGCAGGTATGTGTAGGACCATCGTGGAAAAAACAAGCCCTTAAGTGGCAAAAAATTAAGAAAAAATAGTGTTAGGCAACTTGACGTAAAAATTTGAATAAGTTATCTATATTATTTCAAAAATATGTAAGAATAGAATCTACATAAAATTGAATTTCGTTTCTAAACTACTAAGTTTATTTAAAAATAAATAAAATCTATTTGGTGAAAATTTGAAATTTCAATGCAATAGTACTTAAATTTCAAGGAAAAAATAAGAAGTATGTGTCTTTCTGACCACCCTAACCATAATAAAATGATAATATTTTTTTATAAGATTTTATATATAAGTAGAGGACTCATGTTCGGATGTGATGCATATTTTTTTGTAATTGTTTTCCAAGTAAATAATTAATTATGAATTTTTTATTAGAACTTTTCAAAAATATAAAAACTCGTATGTTTGACCACCTTAACCTGGTCAAAACTTCATGAAATTTATTTTTTATTTTTTAATCCTATAGTATGTGAAGCATAGAATGTGATGCATGTTTTGGATTCAAAAAATGTGATACCATTTGAAAGCTACAGATGTTTTTCAATCAACCTATCGATCAAGACTTTAGTCATAATTCTAATAGAAAATGAATAATAATAATTTATTAAATTCAAATTAAATCATAACTTATATTGGTGGAAATCTGAGAATCTCCTCTATAAACCCTTTTCGTTTTATCAATTTTGGGTTAAAAAAAAGTCGTCAGCCACATACCCTACAAATACCCATAATATTGCCACTTTTTGGCCCATTACGATCCTGCACATACCCAAGCATATCATCCAAATAAACTATGAAAAAATGATCTATGAATGGATGGAAGACATCATTCATGACTCTCATAAAGGTAGCTAGTACATTATAAAGAGCAAAGGGTATGAAAAACCACTCATACAATCCCTATTTTTTCTTCAATGCAATTTTCCATATATCATTATATGTAATTCTTATTTGATGATATCCACTATGCAAGTCCAACTTAGTAAAATAAATTTCATGTTTCAATTGATCAATTAAATCATCAATTCAAGGAAGAGGATACCTATTATTTACGGTTATCTTGTTCAAGGCTTTGTATTCAATGCAAAATCTCCATGACTCATCCTTCCTTGGCCCAACACAATTGGAGAACCACACCTTGGAGAGGTACTTGGACGAATAAATCCTTTCTCAACTAGCTCCTAAACCTACTTCTTGATTTATTCATTCTACATAACTGATAAATGGTACATGTCAATGTTTGGGAGAGAACATCCTATATTGTAACTCGATTTCATGTTGTATGTCTATCTTTTGTGGCAATCCCTTTAGCTCTTGAAACAAGTCATCATAGGAAAAAACTACTTTGACCAATTTAGCTTTGTGCTTTAGATCACACCCTTTGAATGCCTTAGATTTATCATCTCCTTTATCTTTTACAATCATCAATACAAAATTCTTACTAGCATTGACTAACCTCTTCATTTGTCTAGTGTTCACTAATGTTAGATTAGTCTTTATCTTGTGTGCATGTACAATTAATTCTTTACCATTCTTAAAAAGATGATATTTTTTTTCTACCATATAAAAGATTGTTTTCTAGTCATAAAGATAGGGATGCCCTAGTTCAAGACCACAAATATCTATAGGAACCACATCAACTTCTACCTCATATATAAAGCTAGTAGTGATAGAAAATCTTAACTTACATTGCTTTGTTACTTGTAATTATGCATCACTACAAACCCATCCAAGTGGGTACGACTTCAAATGAGGTGTTGTAGCCAAGTTAAATTTCTTAACAACTTCTTCAGCTATTAGATTTCCTTGAGATCCTGTATCAAACAAAGTATCAACCTTAGTATGTTTTTTTACAACTCAAATGCGAAATAACTCATTTTGATGCTTATCAATCTTAGGAAGGGAAGATTATTTACTTGCACTTGCACTTGAAAAACTTGTATAAGAAGAAAGAGATATACCTTTTCCTTCACCTTGGATCCTGACAACAACAATAGTTGTCTCATCCCCAGAGTCAAATCCAAGATCTTGTTGTACTACAAGAATAGTCTTTTGTTTTGCTATGTTTCCTCCATACTTCTCTAGCCTTAGTTACGAATGCAACTTCCAACATTTTGAAAAATCATGCCCCTCCTTCTTGCAATGGGAGCGTATGAGCTTATCACCCTCCATCTTTACTATAGCTGTCTTTTTCCCCATTCCTTTTTCCCTTGGGTTTACCTTTAGGCTTAGATGGATTATTGAAAAAATTGTCATTGTAACCACTCTTACCTCTCGACTCCAAATGTGTGGCTTGTACACATACTTCATCTAGATTATTAGGATTTAAAACCAAAATGGTATGCCTTAAGTAAGAGTGAATACCATGTATATACTTGAGCAATGTGTCGTAGGTGTATAATGGGATATTCAGTGCAATATCCCACTTTCTAAATTCATGAGTATAATCTTGGAAAAATTGACCCTTACCCTACCTAAAATTATTCTAGTTCATAGTTAACTATTGCATATGGCCTAAGGGATAAAACTATTTTTAAGGGAAACTTTAAACTCCATCCAACTTAAAATGACACTCCTATGTTGAGCAACTTTTGCTTTAGTTTTTCTCTCTAAACAGGCGAGAGCAGTTCCTCCCAACCAAATAGTAGCAGAATTGGATTTTAGAAGCATCATATCAAAGACCTTGAATCCTACAATAAACTTCTAGTTGTTGAACCCAATCATCTAGTTTCTCGACATTTAACTCTCCACAATATTTAGGTAGTTCAAATTTTACATCCAATTTGATTACAGGGTTATGTGCACTTTTGGACGGAATAGTAGAAGAAGTAGAATTAGATGAAGAAGATGGAGAGGATGGAGAGGATGTAGACAAAGGAGTTTGTAAAGGCTCATCATCACCTTCTTCTCATTTCCCTTTGTCCTTCTAATCTTCATCATCCTTACGCTTTTCTCGCTTCAATGATCCTCCTTTTTCTCAATTCTTATGTTCTTGCTTTTGCTAATAGAGCATTTCCACCATAGCCTTCATGTTGAGAAAGGATCATTGAAATTTTTCTCATCGAGCCTAAATTTTTTTCTAGCCTATGTCTCTTCCATCTTTGGTGGTGTAAAATTTCTCTGTTTACTAATCTTAGGATTGAACTCTACAAGCGTGCTTTCACCTCACCGACTCTTGGATAATGTTAACATCCACTTCTACAATCACTACCCAAACAAAGCTCTGATACCAACTTGATCTATTAGGATTTATAATTGTTGCTTAAGGGTATGTGCAAGATCATGATGGGCCAAAAAGTGGTGATATGATGGGTATGTGTAGGGTATGTGGTTGATGACTTTTTTTAACCCAAAATTGATTAAACGAAAAGGGTTTTTAAAGGAGATTCTTAGATTTCCACCAATATAAATTAGGCTTTACTTTGAATTTAATAAAATATTATTCATTTTCTATTTGAATTACGACTAAAGTCCTAATTGATAGGTTGATTGAAAAAACATCTATAGCTTTCAAACAATATCACATTTTTTGAATCCAAAACATGTGTCACATTCTATGCTTCCCATATTATAGGATTAAAAAAATGAATTTCATGGAGTTTTGACTAAGTTAAGGTGGTCAGACCTACAAATTTTTATATTTTTTTAAAGTTGTAATAAAAAATTCATAATTAATTATTTACTTGAATTTTTTTATAAAAAATATGCATCACATTAAGACATGAGTCCTCTACTTATATCTAAAATATTGTAAAAAATATTGTCATTTTATTGTGGTTAGGGTGGTCAGACAGACACCTACTTCTTACGTTTTCCCTGAAATTTAAGTACTATTACATTGAAATTTCAAATTTTCACCAAATAGATTTAAAAAAAATAAAAAATAAACCTATTATTTTAGAAACTACATTCAATTTTCTATAGATTTTATTCTTACATATTTTTTCAATAATATAGTTAACTTATTCAAATTTTTACGTAAAGTTGCCTAACTCTTTTTTTTTTTAAATTTTTCACTAGTTAAGGGCCTATTTTTCCATGATGATCCTAGACATACCCTTAAAGAATGTTAATTTATGTAAATGAGTAAATAAAATTATTAAGCTTAATTTGAATGCTTTTAAAAATACTTTAACAATGAATAAAATAATAGGGATATGAAAATAAAGAAGAGAAGACGAAGATAATAGATTGATAACGGTGTTCGCCAACTGGCTACATCTCTAGTTCCCTCTCCAACAAAGTGACTGATCCTTGAGTATGCTCCAAATGTATATTACAACGAACTTCAATTTTTTACAAGCCTTCTCAAGCCTTCTCAGATGATAATGACAAGTGAAAAATCCTTTGGAGGTCTTCAAGTACAACTCAACTTAGATTATAGCCTTTCCTAGCTAAATGTACAAAATAGGAATAATTTCATTATCAAACTCTCCATTTCCTCACCATTGTTCTTCTAAGCCAAAAATACCCTCTTTAAATACAATTCCATATGCCATATAGGGGTTTAACAAATGGATTTCCCAATATTCCCTTATCTCCCAATTTTAACTTAAAATCTTGTAAATATGGCTTATATATCTTTACATATGTTTTTTCGGTTTTAAAATATCGAAAACCAATTTACCCTATTCTATAGTTGGCTTTAAGCATGTGGAACATTAGTAATTTTAGGATGTTGCTAAATGTGGGGTTGGCGGTTCAAACTGCTCGCTTATTTTAAAATAACATCTTTTGTTCTTGTTTAAAGAAACTACTACTAAAATACTCTCAAATCCTTGCCTTGGCGTAGTGGCAGAAGATTCCAATTGGGAGAGGGTAGTTTAGCTATTTAAACCACCTCCCCTCCAAATTCAGCTTTGATACTTACTATATATGATTTACCATATGTTGTAGAGCGAGGATCTTTGATGGTGTGTTGGTGGAGCTTAAAAGTAGGAATGAGGAGGTTGGGGGTTCGATTCCACCAACCAAAAGTTTAACAAAAAAATTGCTAACCTTTCCACATGGTGTTGCTTGGTGCCTTACTATTGGGCCATGTGGCACTTTTATATTATCCATTGAAGGACATGTGTCAACTTTTCATTGGACCACTTTGACCACCGAACTGCCATGTCACTAGCCACTCAAATGTCACATGTCAAGAAAGGATTGGTCCACATCATGCCACATCAGCATGTATATTGCCATGTCATCATGCTGACATCAGCATCTGTACAGTCTTGGTCAACATTTTCCCACAAACTTTGACTAGCCATAACTTCTGCATATGAGAGCTCCATTTGACATGATTCGAGTGGAGTTGGATTCGTGTCGATGAGCTCTTTGATGTGATGTTTTTTTGTTCATTTTTGAGATGATTAAATTTTTGACCTAGAATATTCATTTGGAACCCCTATTTTGACCAAACTTTGACCAAGCATAATTGGGGAATATAAACTCCTTTCAAGATGATTCAAGTTGCATTGGGTTTGTATTGGCAAGCTCTTTGACATGGTGTCATCTCTTGGAGCATCTAGAACAATTGAATTTTTGGTGAATATATCCACCTGGATCACTACCCTCATTATATATGGCACTCATATAGCCTATATTTAATCATGTTAGATTGGGACAAGGATGAAGATCCTCTTCTCAATTATTTTTTGGATTGTATTAAAGATAACCTGAAGAACCCATTGGTTGCAAACCTAATGGGGAGATCCTGGTGGATCAAAGCATTAATCCAATATTTATTGGTTGGTTGGGGTGTTGATGATGATGTGATTAATTAATTAATTCCTAAATAAAATGATATAATTATGAATACTATGAAAATACAATAATCTACTATGATTTATAATAAATTGGATGCAAATAATCAAATTTAAGTTCCAAAAATGAGAAGCAAAGACATAGATGCACTTGGAATGTAAAATTGAGCTTGATCTTGTTGGCATAGGGTGTAGTATGACCTAGGTTGTCCTCCTTTTTTCTTAAATTTGAAAATGCAAGCTTTAGTAAACCAGTTTGTAGCTTCTATCCTTTAGGTGTTATCAGAACTTCATCTGTTAGTGAGAAAATGTAGATTTTTTGAATTTTATACTTTTAGGGTTATAGTGCATGAATGAACAAGTAGCCTCCAATATTCTTTCAACTTAATTTATATTTTCAACCTACACACATGAGAGGAGAGGAAGGGTTATGCCATATAGGGGCTTTCCTAATTCAAAATTTGTGTTGGTATTTTTACCTCTAGAATGGAAAATTATGATAAAAGAGAGTGTATCCTTGGAGGGATAGAGGCTAATTAACAAATAAGTAATGAATTGAAAACTTGTTGCAACTCACCATTCATGTCTAATCTCCTTGATGGAATCAAAGGAACAATCACCACCTTCAAGGATTGATGGTTTCTTGACTTTATTTCATTTGATGACCTACAAGTGTTAGTACACATAAACAAAATGCCTATAAAATATAGGACAAACTTACATAACAAATGACATGATTTTTTGATGATGAAATGTTACAATAATCTTGATAACTCTACTCTTGAATGCTCTTGAATGCTTTTAGAAATATTAATTTCTTCTCCAAATTGCTTCGTCTTGCTTAGGAGTGAAATAGTGAACATACTTTGTATTCATATGCAGTTCTTCTAATTTCTTGAAATCAAATATTAATAGTTGGTATTTAAAATTGGAAGTTAAAATAATAAATTACCAACATCGACATACTTTAATTTGGTGCCAAATCATGTGGTCTAAGGTGTAGTGAACCCTAAACTAGATTCCTTATTTTTAGGAATCAAAATTTATGGGGAAATATTGAATGCATAAGTTGAATTCCCATGTTTTATTTTCTAATAATGTTTATTAAAATTAGAAATTAATGCATCATAGGTCTAAGCACATAGAGGGGAGACAAAAATAGTGTGAAATTTTAAAGGGTGATAATGTTTGATGCTACATTTATCCCTCACTTTAGTGAGAGTATGAACTTACGCTCAAATTCACATTAAAGTATGAATATCTCAATAGGGGTACACTTATCCAAATAATTGATGAGATAGGATAATGTTGAAACTAGAGGATATGATAGCCCCTAGAATCCAAGATTTTATGACAAGAAAAAATGAGGAAAAATGAATTTATCTCCCTTTCCACCTCTCTCCCTCATTACCCATATTTCCCTCTTTGTGAACTTCTCTCTCTTATTTTCTACCTCTACCTCCATCCCTTGTTATTCCTGTATTGATATTAGCCTTTTTCTCTTCCTCTCTTCTCTCTCACCTTTCTCCCACCTCTCTAGGTCTCTCCCACCCTCTCTCCCTCTCTACCTTTCCTTCTTTACCCACATCTCTATACCTCCCTACCTATATCTTATCTCTCTCCCTCTATTATTTTTTCCCACCAATCTCTCCATTCTCTTGATCATTACTTGTCCCTCCCACCCTCTCTCTCTCTCCATGTCTCCAAGTCTCTCCCTCCTTCCCTCTTTACCTCTCTACCTCTCCATCCTTGTCTTATTACCCACCTCTCTCCCACCTCTATCTCTCTCACCCCTATCTCTCCCCTTATGTCTCTCACCCATCTCTCCCTAGGTTGTAGGAATCAAACCTCTATATCTCTCCCCTCTCTAGTTATTTCCCATCATATCCACTTATCTTTCTCCCTCCTTCCTCGTATTTCCCTCTTTGTGAACTTATCTCTCATTTTCTTCTCTCCTCTTCACCTATCTACAACTTCCCTCTATAGGTCTCTTAGTAACTCCTTGTATACCTCTACATGCCTCCTTAGCCATCTCTTTCTCTTTTTTCTTCCTTCTCTCCTCTTCTCTCTCCCTCCCATCTCTATGTCATCATATTTCTATCTCCTCCTCCAAGTATCTTAGTCCCTCCATGTCTACCCCTCCCTCCATCTCTTGTTACTCTACCGATATTTTCCATTCTCCCTCCCTCTCTTCTCCCTCTAACCTCTCTCTCCCTCTCTCACTCTCTAGCTTCCCTCCCTACCCCCATCACTATCCTTTCCTCCCTACCTCTCTTCTTTTCTCTCCCTCTGCTATTGTTTCTCACCCATCTCTCTCCATTCTCTTGAGCACTACCTCTCCCTCCCACCCTTTCTCTCTCCCCATCTCTAAGTATCTTCCTCCTTCCCTCCTTACCTCTCCAGCTCTCCCCCATTTTATCATTACCCACATATATCCCCCTCTATCTCTCTCACCCCTTTCCCTCTCCCTATGTATCTCACGCCTCTCTCCCTAAGTTGTAGGTCTCACACCTCTATATCTCTCTTCTCACTAGTTATCTGCCTCCCTTTCCACCTCTCTCCCTCCCTGCTTACCAATATTTCCTTATTTTTGAACTCTATCTCATTTTATTCTCTCCCATTCACCTCACTACCTCTCTCATCTCTAGGTCTCCCATTCATTTCTTGTATGCCTCTCCATCCCTCCTTATCCCTCCTTTTCTCTTTTTCTTATTTATCTCCTCTTCTCTCTTCATCCATTCTCTATATAATTAGGTCTCTGTATATCATCCATCCCTATGTCTCTCACTCCCTCCATATATACCTCTCCCTACATCCCTTATTACTCCTCTATTGATACTTCATTTTCTATCACCCTCTTTTCTCTCTCTCCCATCTCTAGGTCCCTCCCACTCTTCTCTCTCCCCTCTTTAGGTCTCTATATGGGGATAAGGGTTGAGGGATAATATTCATGGTTGAGTTCATAGGGTTAAGTGTATAGGGTAGATGACTTAGGGTTGAGAATAATAGGTAAAATGTTGTAGGATTAAAATGGAGTTATAAGGAGGAAACTTGGTGGAGTGTTATAGGAATTAAATTGGCTATGAAGGTCCATGCTTGAAGGGTCTAGTAATTGATGTCAAGCCTCTCCAATCATGTGATGGTTGCAAATTTATCTATATATAGTATGAGAAATTTGAGGTCTAGAAGAAAATTGACCCTTAAGAGAAAGGCTATTTCATTATTTTAGGCCAATAAGTGACCTCTAGTGCCATTACCCAACAATTTAGTTGTGGTTGATGCAATTGAAGAATTTCAAAATGATTTTTTTTAGCCCTATTTATATATGAGGAACTAGGTATATTGTTTTATGAGCCCATAACCTAAGAACTAGAAACATGGTCCTTAATAAATACCTCAAAATTAGTGATAAAATTATCTATAGTGTTTAACTTGTCATTGATTAGCTCCTCCATCTTGTGAGAGTGGTATAAATTTTAGAGTACATAGGGTCTAGGTTTCATGATCTAGGGTTGTTTAGGGTACAAGATTGATGGTGGAAGGTTTCTAGTAAACTAAAGGGTACATGATATATGATATAGGGTTTAGGGTTTATCGTATTGGTTTAGGGTGTGGGTGTTTATCTCTCTTTATGACTCATTCCCTTTCCTTATCTATTTATCTTATGATCTTCTTGTTAAATGAAGAGGACAACTAAGAGGGGGGGAATCAATTGTTCCTTAAAACATAAAAAATTGTTACAAACATTAAGATCCACATAAAATCAATTTAAAACCCTTAATTGATTAGAATGATTTATCATGAAAGCATATAACAAAAATAGAATCAAGACAATACCATACACAAT
Source organism: Sequoia sempervirens (assembly GCA_007258455.2). Taxonomy (NCBI): domain Eukaryota; kingdom Viridiplantae; phylum Streptophyta; class Pinopsida; order Cupressales; family Cupressaceae; genus Sequoia; species Sequoia sempervirens. Next base: position 693,237,304 of record VDFB02271358.1, read on the forward strand.
AAAACATGAGATTTATGTGGAAAACCCAACAAGGGAAAAACCATGGTGAGGATTAGCTCACAATATAAAGTAATATCAACACCAAATACAGTAGGTCTCATTATTCAAGGAGGGATCACTACCAAAAAGAAAGAAAGGCTCATTTCCAAAGACTCATTGCTAGAATAGAAAATAACATAGATAAGAGTAAATTACAAAGATAAATCCATCTTGATGTAATTAAAATTCACACAATAGCATCACCAATACCTTTGCAGTCTTACTAAAACTTGTAGACACCTTCTGCTCACTACATCCAATAATCTAACACATGAAAGCTCACATAATACTATAGAAATTTGCACCTCACAAATGTGAAATTCACATCATTCTCATCACACACCTCTATCCTATTATCCCTCAACAAATCAATACACATTTATAGTATCTTCATCCTTGGAAACATTCTCCAAGGTCAGCTATGCACTTCAACCATGCAAATTCAAATTAGGTCAACACAAAAACATTCTCATTGTGGAATGGAATGAAGCTAGACAACAAAACACCTTAGCTAGGACCTAAATCCACTTATACATGCCACACCATGCTTCCAAAAACATTGAAGTGACTCTACAATTATTATAAACACCAAAGTCAGTGAGACCTATGATAACACCATTAACATTTTAGTACATGCTTCCTCAAATCCAAAGATGACTTGTGAACAACACACCATGCTTGAAAAAATCTAGAATATTTCAAAAACACCCTGGAATCCAACAAATTACTACACAACAACTTTCATTTGATGAATGTACACACCTAGTACACTCAAATAATTCTTTCATACACTACAACTCAGGAGATCAACTTTCAAAGAGACAAACCTCAAACAAATTTAACTAAGGAAAGATACAAACACTATCAACATCCTTCTAGATCCACAAGACTTGAAACCACTCTGTGGAGAAATATAGGGCAAATTTTTTTTTCCCAGAAACCTCTACAATGCATAGTTCACATACTGGTGAACACACTTTCCTCTACATAGTGATCTAACACACAAAAATTTATATGCAACACCTATGATCAACATATCCAAATCACACAAGTAGATATTCAACATAGAAGAAAATCAAATCCAAACCAAAATGGTACTCTACAACACAAAATACCAGTGTAATGGGTATGTGCAGGATCATAATGGAAAAAATAGGCCCTTAAGTGGCGATTTTTTTTGAAAAATTAGAGTTAGGCAACTTGACGTAAAAATTCGAATAAGTTATCTATATTATTTCAAAAATATGTAAGAATAGTATTTGTAGAAAATTTAATGTATTTTCTAAATTACTAGGTTTATTTTTAAAAAAATCTATTTGGTGAAAATTTGAAATTTCAATGCAGCAACTACTCAAATTTCAGAGAAAAAATAAGAAGTAGGTCTCTATCTGACCACCCTAACCACAATAAAATGATAATATATTTTTATAATATTTTAGATATAAGTAGATGACTCATGTCCGAATGTGATGCATATTTTTTCTTAATTTTTTTCCAAGTAAATTAATTATGAATTTTTTATTAGAAATTTTAAAAAATATAAAAAAATCATGTCTGTCCACCTTAACTTGGTCAAAACTTCATGAAATTCATTTTATTTTTTTTAATATTACAGTATGTGAAGCATAGAATGTGACACATGTTTCGTATTCAAAAAATGTGATACCGTTTGAAAGCTATAGATATTTTTGAATTAGCCTAAAAATTAGGAATTTAGTCGTAATTCAAATAGAAAATGAATAATAATTTACTAAATTCAAATTAAAGCATAATTTATATTGGTGGAAAGCTAAGAATCTCCTTTAAAAACCCTTTTCATTTCATCAATTTTTGGTAAAAAAAAAGTCATCAGCCACATACCCTACACATACCCTTCGTATCACCACTTTTTGGCTCATCATGATCCTCCACATACCCATTAGATACATGATACTTTTCTAGTTGATTGGCAATAGATTGTCCTTTGATCGCTTTATGATTACAAACTTGATGTCAAACTCAGAGACCAAGTTTACCCACTTTTCTAACCTTCTAGAAACAACAATTCTAGTAAATAAATGCTTACTAAGATCAAATTTAATGATCACATGAGTTTCTACATGAATTCAATTTTTTTTTAATCCTATAGTATGCAAAGCATAGAATGTGACACATGTTTCAGATTCAAAAAATCTGATACCATTTGAAAGCTATCATTTTTTTTTCAATCAACCTATCAATCAAGACTTTAGTCATAATTCAAATAGAAAATGAATAATAATAATTTATTAAATTCAAAGTAAAGAATAATTTATATTCATTGAAAGCTAAGAATCTCCTTTAAAAACCATTTTCATTTCATCAATTTTGGGTAAAATAAAAGTCGCCAGCCACATACCCTACAAATACCCATCATATTGCCACTTTTTGGCCCATCATGATCTTGCACATACCCCAATGCACTATTTTCTCTTTTTATTCAAATTTTGTCAAAAGCACTTGGAAACTAAGCACTAAAGACACATCCTCAACATATTCAACACTTCCTCATCACCATCAAGAAAAATCAACCACATATCCATAGGTAGAGGCTTATTAGAGAAACAGTAGAGGATGACACTAGTAGCTTAATAATGACAAAATAATTTGCAACTAATAAAAGAATCATCAGAGACAACATCAACTTAATACTAACTATTCATCCTTGCAACAAACTCCATCTCATACACTTGATACTAATGATGACACATAAGATTGTTGACATCAATGAGAACACCAACTACATATGTTTGCAGTTCAATCTCCTCCTTTGTCATTAATGACAACACATGATGTGAAAAACAATAAAAAACAAACAAAACTACTTTGATCATCAATACTCTTTCTCTGTACCAACTCTTCTTATCTTTTCTTTTACTTTCTCCCTTAACATATTTTTCACATGAATTTCTCTCCATTTTATTTTTTTCACATTACATTCTCCCCCTTTTGACATCAATGGAAAAGGGTAGAGACATTCCTATCATTCATTCTCCCCCTTTCACCACTGCTCTACATACTCCCACTTAGGAGCACACACTAAAGTGCATCAATCAACAACCATTTCATAATGAAAAATCTAACTCATCCTTATTACTACAACCAATAATGCCACTACCTACTCCCCCTGAAAGGTAGCCACCAAGATCAACCTGGACCAAAGAATGAATCTTGAGCTCCATTGGACTGATGCATCTAGTTCAAAGAAGGAGGGACAATAATTCCTAACTTTCCCTAGAGGTACTCAAAAGTATCCTTAGGAAGAGCTTTAGTAAATATGTTAGCAACCTAATCTTTTGTAGGCACATATTCAAGCTTCACTTCACTATCTACAACCTTCTCTCTCAAAAAGTGATACCAAATTGAGATATTATTTTTCCTTGAATGATTTACCAAATTCTTTGATATATTGATAGCATTTGTATTATCATGGAAGATATAAATTTTTTCATCATATACCACTTTGATATCCTTTAATGATTTATTGATTGATAAAACTTGTGTGTAGCAAGATGTTGTTGTAGTGTATTCTACTTTTATAGTAGCTAAAGAAACTAAATCTTGTTTCTTGCTTAATCATGACACCAATTTGAATCCAAGAAAGGATGCACCATCACTTTTACTTTTCCTATCATCTACACAACCATCCCAATATACATTTGTGTAAGAACTTAGAGTACAATCTATATACTTTGGATACCACAAGCCATCATTTGGAGTGACCTTCAAGTATCTAAGTATCCTCTTTATTGTTGCAAATGCGACTCTCTAGGATCTTCTTGAAATCTAGCCACAAGACAAACTACATGCATGATATATGGTCTAGTACTAGTTATATATAGAAGTCCTCAAATCATTGATCTATACTTTCTTTGATCAACCTTAGGATATTAAGTATTCTGGCTCATCTTTCAACTAGTAACCATAGGGGTATGTAATGGTGAAACCTAGAAAAAAATAAAGTGGGGTCTTATCTTTTTAGAAGATAGAACTAGGTAGAAGATAGAACTAGGGTTTAGGACCTTTCCACCTATTTCCTTCTAGTTTCACCCAGGAAAAACTTAGGGATCTCAATATAGGGATGGAATAAGGGAAATATATCTACAATAAAGTGTCTTAGGGTATGATTAAAGACTAAAAGTGGGTTTATCACCAAGCTAGGGCTTGGAAAGACAAGAAATTGAAATGATATATGCAAAGCATAAGTAAATGACCTAGAAATGAACTCAAATCAGAATAGTAAATTGGAGATAAATAAAGGTGCCAATTGAAACTGAAGAGGCTCAAATAATGGTATAAAATCCCAAAAATACCAACTTTTAATGCACACTAGGACACATATGTTAGTAGGGGAAATTTAGTCTCAGTTTAGGGTTTTTGAAAAAAGCTGGAATCTGAAACTTGGGTGAAGCCACAATAGTGGTTTACAATTTGATGGAGAAAGGAAAAATGAGAAAAAATGACCCCATGGCAAAAAAAATTGGTTTTAGGGGTTCAAATGAACCTATAGGTTCGACCAAACCAAAAAAGGGTTCGAGCGAACCCATTAATTACTGGGCCCACATTTCCCACTCAAAAAAACAAAAGAAAAATGCATATTGAAGGGGATTCGAACAAACCCCTAGGGGTTCAAACAAACACCCCTTATTCCTCATTCTCCCCTTGAAACACAAAAAAATCTTAAATGTTTACACTTCAAAGCTCAGGTTGCGGATGAAAATGGAGGAGTCTTCACAAACCCAACTGGAATCAGGCAATCCTTGGAATGAGCTATCCAATGAATATAATTTTAATATTTTTTTGTTTTATTATGTATTTGTTTTTCTAGTTTTATTGAAAATAGGTTTTTCATCAAAAATTAAGGTCTATGTTATGCACATGTGGAAAAATAGCAGATTATCAATTTTTTTTTTTTTAAAAATATGAGTGCACCAAATATTGAAGTCCTTGATCCAACCAAAAAAAAAGAATTTTGATATATATAAAAAAAAAAGTTATGCATTATATGGTCATGCTATATTTGAATTGTATTTGGTTTTTCTTTGAAACTTGATTAGAGAAAAAATATTCAATAAAAAACTATCTAACCAAGTGGAAGCACTAGATATCAAAGTTACAAATCCAAATTCTAAAGAATTAGAATTTCATTCTTCGTGGAAAAAAATATATGCATTATATTGTGTGCGTCACTTTTTTAAAATGTTTTCTTAAAAAAAAAAAAGTTTTCGTCGGAGATGGAAAAAGAAGTGCAATCTGATTCCAAAAATTTTGATTTTTTTTTTAGAATCTACAAAAAAAATGTGGTAAGACTCTAGTTTGCATCATCTTCCAATTCCTCATCGATTAGCCACTATAGGTTCCTCAATGTAAAGATTTACTTAAAAATAATAATTTCATTGTCTAGTTTGGCCAAGAATTGTAAACCACTATTGTGCGATCACCCACTTGCAACTCAGGATCTGCTAGAAATATTTGAAATTTGGTATATTGGGACTCATACGACACAAGTGGTGATTTAGTCCAGGTATTAGGGTTGATCTAAAACTCTAACATCCTTTAGTTATTTCCCGTAGCTTCTCTCTTGCAAAATATTTGAGTCTGAAATACTAAATTGCAAAATGTAGGTTACTTTCTGTGATCTTGCAATGCAGATGATAACTTTGACAACTTTCTCCAAACTTCATGTTTAATGGATCTTCATCCTAAATCACCTAGATCTACAAATCACACATCAAAGTGAGGAATTTTTTTTATTTTGTTAGTGGATTGGGGTTTGCCTTGGCCAAACCCCATTTTGGTAATCAAACCTTGAAATGAATAGAAATAGAATGAAGGAATCATGAATGAAAAAATATGTTATGTTACAACTCACCAAACACTTGAACATAGGCTTCACTCTTGTATGAGATGGCCATCATGAATGTAAATCTTGACTCTTGATTTTATGTTTTAGATCTTGACTTGAATGCTTACTTGAATCATAAAACCCTACATCACAAAATGTTAGCTCAAAAACAAACATAATGCATGATGACTTTGACATGATGCTTGACTCTTGAATAATGCTAGAAAAAATGATTGATAATCACTATAGAATTCTCTTGAATTCTTTCATTTGAATTTATAGATGACTTGTAAACTTGTTAGGAGGAAACATGTGAAATAACCTTGTATTTATACTTGTTTATGCCAGATTTCCTAAAATTACAAGACTACAAGCCAACATCAGATCTAGGAGAATAAAATCCCACCAAGAATTTAAATTCAAAATAATTCTAAGATAAGTGGGACTCAGACACAAGTTGGGGCATACAATTCCCAGTAGACTAAGCTTGAGACACCTTTTTCAAGAAATGTTTAGTTTTATGCTTTAAATTCAGGACTAGGCCTTGAAATTTAGGTCGGACCCATATGGCCATGATGGAATATGAGTCCCAGATCACTAAATCTAGGGCATACAATCCAAAATCACTGAACTATGATAGGTCATTACATATGCATCATGATTATCCTTAGAAAGATGCATTAATTAAAGCTTGTGGATCCAAAATAAGACCAAATAAGGCATAATGAAGCCCAAATTTAGTAGGGAGGGCCCAAAAATGTGTGAAAATGTAAAGGGATACATTTTCCTACACTAAATTTAGCCCCCACTTTATTGAGAGGAGGAACTTGCTTCAATCTCATTCTAAAAAGTAGATGAAACTTGCATCAAGAGGGGTCCAAAAGTACCAATGCTAGTACCTAGGATAGGATGAAAATGATCTAGAGGGATGATCAAGACCCTTGGATGAAGATCCTACGACAAACCAACATAGGTATAAAGGGACACACATGGAAATGATATAAGGAGTAGGAAAAAGGAACAAGCATACATTGCCAAAGACATAGAGAAAGAAACACAAAAGAAAAAGGGGTGTATCAAGCTTCGACCATTTGTGTCCCACATTATGGATCATATCTAAGCTATTTGTACAAGAAAGTTTACAAGTGGAACACTATTTCCACTATGCAAACCAAACACATGCTCACAAGGGATAGTGGAACCTTAGGTTGTCCACAAGGTGAGTCCCCAGTGAGACACACACACACACGGTTGGTATGCACTCACATGGACAAGCAAGTGGCTATGGGAAAGTCACACATAATTTTGGTTCCCATACTTACAACTAGACCAAAGATATAACTCATGATAAATTTGATAAGGCACCAGACAACAATGAACTTTCAGCTCCATGAGGTAAGCAAAGCTTCATATGCTTGAAACTCATGATCAAACAAGATGGCTCCATAGGAAAGAAAAGTGTGTTATGCAAGGTGGCCATATAACATGTATTGTAAATGTAAAATAGTGTAAGGTACATTCAAATGAGTTTTTTTTAGTTCATGTAAGGTCTTAACTTAGGGAACATTGTACCTAATGTCTCCAAGAGAGGACCAATTGAAGAATAGAAGATTCACAAGTTAGGGGATGCAGTGTGTCACATCAAGCCACTAAGAGGAATGGAATACTATAGGAGAGATCACACTCTTGAAGTACATGAAACCAAATGTCACCACAAAGAGAAAGATGCATCACATGAAGAAAGAGGAATACACAATTGAACATGAATTGTAAAAGAATAATGTCAATGTATGCCCCCACTTTAAAAAAATTTCTAAACACCATGTTGTGAGCAATCACTTTAAAGTAGAAAATGATGATTACTAACAAAGAGAACATGGGAGCTTATTTGGAAATCCCTATGCCAAGTCAAATGTTTCCAAATGAAGCTACTTCATGAAAAAGGGTTGCCCCCAAAATGAAATCCCAAAATAACATAATGCATCCATGGACTCAGGGTCAGTATGTCTTTGCTAAAATGTTATATAGATATCATAATTGTCATCATTCCCCAAATAATCATGGAATAGGAAGATTGACACATAGAGAGCAAAAACAAAGAAATATTGTTGGGTCAACATTGAAGAGACCTAAATGTCTCGATGCCTTACGTCAACCCAAAAAGGAAAACATAATATAAAAAGGTAAAGGAAAATATTTGGGGTCAACATGGAAGAGACCTAAATGTCTCAATTCCTTGTGTAATCCACAAAAGGAAAACACAAGACAAAGAAAAGATAAAATTTTATGACATAGAGAGTAATGTAGGTACAAATAGAGGAATGCCACAAAGAGAGAGACATTAAATAGAACAGTATGGGAGGTCACATTACACATGATTGAGTTTGAAATTTTTTTTGGTTCCATATTAAACCCTTATCACATTTGAATGTGGGGATGATATATGAGGGTTTAGGGTTTTATCTATCATGAGCACTTGGAAGGCTCTATTTTTTCATTGACTTCATATTACCCATTTCAAATTATCTTTAAAACATCTTGTGTCATCTACTGCCATTGGGTAATCGATGCCTCAAGCCTAAGTCCAAGTCTCATATTTTTCAAGGTTAAGTTGAGGGCATTTTGGCCTTTACATCCTTTGTGTTTCGTGACTTAGAAGCTTTGATGTCCCTTATCTCAAATCACCCTAGAGGGTCCCCTCCTCAGAATAACTTAAGTGCACATGATTAAAGCTTTCACTTAAGGTCCCAATGGCCCTCACGTCCTCATCGATCATCGCTGATTACTTTTTGAGTGTACATTCCAAATTAGCGATGAGCAATGTTACAACATTTCTTTGTTCCCCCTCATTGCTAATAGTTTCTTGAGTTATTGATAAATATCAATGATGAGCGATGTTCATTGTTATAGTAAAGGATCACTTATCACTAATGGATTTTGATCCTTGAATATTGTAATAGTGATGAGCGATTTCCTCTAGCCTTACGTTCTTTTTGTTCGTTGTGGATGGTCATGAAATGACAAAATGTAAGATCAGTGATGAGTGATATGATAGAATTCCCTTGCATCATGTATCAAAGATATGTGTTAAATACTTAGGTTTAAATCAATGATATGTGATACACATTGTCACTATGTAATCCTCTCATCACTAATTGCTTGCAAACTGTATGAGGAGAATTAGCAATGAGCGATGGCCTGAGGTTTCTATTTTTTATCACTCATCATGGATTTATTCCAAAACTTTATTTCCAAAATGGAAATGAGCGATGAAGCCCTCTATTCAAAATTATTTCCCTAATGTAATAAGATTTTATGTGTGATGTCTTCTATATAGTTGATTTTTATGCAAGTGTACATGTCCCAATTTGGTCTCATCACAATATCTCTCATCACTGATTGGATTTGAAATGCAAAGTTTGGATTAGTGATGCACGATGGAAAGATGAACATAACCAAGGACTTGACACATATCCAAGGGGTGATATTTCATCGCGAGGATGTTCACAATTGCTGATAAGACTGACAAAGGACAAGGTGCATCTGCAATAGGAAATGGTTAGTGTTGGAAAATGCAGCGTGTCAGAATCTTGAGAACAACACACAAAGAAAAGTGAGATGAATGGAGAACCATTGATGTAGTTTTAAAACTAGATAATCTAATGGACTAAACTTCATTGCTACAATATCTTCATCGTTGATTTTACCCTAAAGTCTAGGGAAAAGAATGATAAGCAATGAAGTATATAAGGAAATATTCTCTCTAAAAGAACACTGATCTCATGTACTTCAGCGATATTAATGGAAAAAAATGGATTCAGATGGTGATACATGCTAATTGTCAGACTATACATGATTAATCAAGATTAAAGGAAAACATGGCAGCATTTGGGGTGGCATCACTATTTTCTAGGAACAAGTTGCCAAGGGCCAAAAAATGATGTTCATATCACCATAGGTGAAGTTTTAAATTTTCTTAAGATCAATGGTCTAGATTCAAAGCTAATATGCTAAGTTATCAAATTTCTCACACGAGGAGTTCTTGAATCATTAATTCTACATGCTCCAAAATGTCTATTTAGTGTAGGTTGATCATTGTTCATTTTCACCATCTTTTATGTATACAATGAATGTAAGGTGTGCGTAGTGAAGAAGAGTGAACTGCTATTTGTTTTTCTTGAGTAGAATTTTCAATGTTCCTTTTCCAAGTAGGTTGGTTTTAAGGGTTGGTTCTCTAGTCCATTTGGAAATTCCATTGCTGGAGTTTGTTACAATTATTGGGATTAAGGGTGTTTTTCCCTAGGGGTCTTGAGGAAAAATATTTTTAAATTGTCATTCTCTACATGTTCTAAGAGATGGGAAAAAATGGTGTGACAATTCATCTTGTTAGAAGGTCTAGCCGACTAAATATATATGAGTGTCATGAGGTTCTAACTAAACTCGGAGCCTAGGTTTCTCCTAAGGTTTTAAAGGGAAAAAGGAAGGCTAGAGGTTATAAGAAGAAGTCAATTGTGTAGAGTACATAAAGTTTGAGAAACAGGATCCTTTCATGACAAGTGGTCAAGTTCAAAGGCAAGGAACTGGCTCAGCTAGTGAAGAAGGCCAGGAAAAAGGATAAAAGTCATAGGGCCTTTCTAGGCAAGCATAATTTTCCTATTGTGCACTCTGACAGTCCTTCCGATGCTGAAGGAGATACCAACTTAGGACATGGATAGTACCTACTTTCTCTAGTGCCATATGGGATCTCTAATGATGACGTGGTGATGGTTCCTCCCATTTCATTGAGGATAAGGAGCGATCGAGTTCATTTTGATGCCAATGACTTTGAATAGTCTCTTGTTTTTTTTTTATGACACTATGGCCTTTGCATAGGAGGTATTTATTTTGGCATGACCATGGTTATTTTTTTTCTCTTCCATAATGATGTGGAGGTGCTCCAAGCATGATATGATATGGTATCTTTTTTGTTCAAACATGAATGTAGTGATAGTGAATTTTGTTATTTTGCATGTGTTTTTCCTTTTCTCCTCCCCTACTCACGAATGATTGCATAGGAACTTCCTCAGGAGTTCTTTAAGGAAATTGAAATGAAATCTAAATGTAACTCATCTAGATGCTTGTTTCTCCCCTTTCTATAAAAGGGATTTTATGGTTGTAGTTAATGAGTTCCAAGTTCAAAATTTTGAGTCCAGAATAGGTCAAGGTGAATACTATGCTCCTAGAACACATTGAATGTAAATAGATACATTATTATATATATCAGAAGCATATCTAGAGTGAGAGTTATACTATATGAAGATCCTAAATATGGTTCTAAAAAGAAATATTAGAAATGAAGGAGAATATTAGTTCTAAAATATTGCTCTCCTATTTGTTTTCTTCCAAATTATGAATGAAGTTGTTTAGTATAATATCATTTGTCTTCTATCATTTGCACCAAATGAATGAGTTTGTTTTATGATTCAGTTCGATGAGTTGATTAAATGCTATAATGGGGCCATTAGTTTGTAAGAAAGGGATATAGGATTGGGTAAGGAAGGAATATTTTAAAACATAGTGAGTTAGATGCGACAAAGTGGGATACTCATAGTCCATTAATTTCTAATGTTCAATCATAATTCTATTACTGATTGATTGCAACTTGTAACTTCCTTTTCCCTTAGATAAGGCACTGGTTGTTGTACTAGTTTATCTTGTAGCCAATTGAGTTAGTACCAAATTTGGCCTAAGATTCAAGATGAAGACGAATTCATAATATACTTTAAACTATACTGCCCTAAATTTCAATGTATAAAATATTTCTATAAAACAAATAACACTCTCACTTGAGGTCCACCAAGCCTTTGATGAGGTGGTTTCTTTGAGGAATGCATCTGTGTTTGGAATTGCTCTTGACCGAATGTAAGATATTATGAGCATGTGTAGGATTACCCTCCTAGGTCTCACAAAGCTGGAAGAGAAGAAGTGAGGTACTTATTACTTTACTTAAGTGTTGGCCAATCCTCAACCTTTGTTATGATTGAGTCTTGGAAATTTCATAGGAAAGGATTGAGATTGAGTTTGGTTCTTATAAAATAACCAATAGATATGATGACTCCTCTGGGGAAAAACTTTGCATCTTCGGTGCAAATTTTTTGAAGACCATTTGAAATGAGTCAAAAAGAATAAATGACTAGTTTAGAAGTTTAAGAAGTTCTAGATCTACAAATTGATTCATAGCAGCCCCAAATTCAAAATACTATGAAGTGACTCTACTAGGAGAACCCATAGAAAGATATTCTTACTTCAAAAAATTTCCTCTTGGTTGAAGAGGTGACGACTCTTGTCAACGATATAGCCACATGAAGGGCTATTTTTTTTATTACCTAAAATACTCTATTCAATGTTGCAACAACTAGAGGTGTGAAGGTACATAGTTCTCTATATATTTTCATTTTTTTAACCTAAATCATATTGAATGCTATTACTATCCCATTTAAAGTGTTTATTTGAGCATTCACAAAATTTGCTAATTATGGATGGTTAGAATAAATTTATATATCCAAGCATTTTTATGCATTTATTATCATATATTTTAAGCCTAGGATACCACCATATTAGCAATTATCTTATGATTCTTCATATTGTCATGTTTATGATTATCCATATTGTAAAAAAGCTTGAGAAGTTTGATACTCCTCAAATAGTTGAAACCCCAAAGTATAGGAACCCAAGTGTGAAAAAGCCTAGGCTAAGGCAAAAATGGAAAGTTGTGTTTAAGAGGGCAATTAAAGAGATGAAAAAAAGACACTTGATGGTTGCACAAGCCCATTTAAGATATAACCATACTAGATCTATTAGCCAAATTGCTGCACCTTTTGTCAATTCTTTTGATCCATTGTATGGAAAATTATAATTGTCATGGATTGAGTATAAGGTTAAAATTATGTCATCTCAAGTCTATAAGAAAATGCCTAGATTTAATGGATGTAATGTGTGTGAAGGAGATGCACATGTTCAAAGCTTTTATAGCTTCATGGTGAAACATTCATTTGGATATCGCGATATGTGGATGAGATTTTTTGTCAGATATCTTGAAGATAAAGCTAGGGAGTGATACTTAAGATTTCATGACAAATCCTTTTTGGGTATGTGCAAAATCATCACAGAAAAAGAAAGACCTTAAGTGGCAAAAAATTCAGAAAAATCAGAGTTAGGAAACTTGACATAAAAATTTGAATAAGTTATCTATATTATTTTAAAAATAGTCAGAATAGAAGCCGTAGAAAATTGAAGTAGTTTCTAAACTACTAGGTTAATAGAAGCCATAGAAAATTGAAGTAGTTTCTAAACTACGAGGTTTACTTAAAATAATAAAAATCTATTTGGTGAAAATTTGAAATTTCAATGCAGTAGTACTTAAATTTCAGGGAAAAAATAAGAAGTGGGTGTCTGTCTGACCAACCTAACCACAATAAAATGATAATTTTTTTATAAGATTTTAGATATAATTAGAGGACTCATGTCCCAATGTGATGCATTGTTTTTGTAATTTTTTTCCAAGTAAATAATTAATTATGAATTTTTTATTACAACTTTTAAAAAATATAAAAAAATTGTATGTTTGACCACCTTAACTTGGTCAAAACTTCATGAAATTCAATTTTTTTTTTAATCCTATAGTATGTAAAACATAAAATGTGAGACATGTTTTAGATTCAAAAAATGTGATATCGTTTGAAAGGGTATGTGCAAGGTCATGATGGGCCAAAAAGTGGCAAAATGTAAGTGATATGATGGCCCATGTGGCTAACAACTTTTTTTTCACCCAAAATTGATGAAATGAAAAGGGTTTTTAAAGGAGATTATCAGATTTCCACAAATATAAATTATGCATTACTTTGAATTTAATAAATAATTATTATTCATTTTCTATTTGAATTATGACTAAAATATTGATTGATAGGTTGGTTGAAAAACATCTATAACATTCAAACTATATCACATTTTTTGAATCCAAAATATGTGTCACATTCTATACTTTGCATAATATAGGATTAAAAAGAAAAATTATTGAATTTCATGAAGTTTTGACCAAGTTAAGGTGGTCAGACATACGAGTTTTTATATTTTTTAAAATTTGTAATAAAAAATTCATAATTAATTATTTACTTGGAAAAAAATTATAAAACAAATATGCATCACATTAGGAAATGAGTCCCCTGCTTATATCTAAAATATTATAAAAAAATATTATTGTTTTATTGTGGTTAGGGTGGTCAGACAGACACCTACTTCTTATTTTTTCCCTTAAATTTAAGTACTACTATATTGAAATTTCAAATTTTCCCCAAATAGATTTTATTTAAAAAAATATAAAGCTAGTAGTTTAGAAACTACATTCAATTTTCTACAGATTATATTGTTACGTATTTTTGAAATAATATAGAGAAATTATTCAAATTTTTACGTCAACTTTCCTAACTCTAATTTTTTAGAATTTTTTGCCACTTAAGGGCCTATTTTTTCATGAGGATCTTTCACATACCTGAAGCTATAGATGTTTCTCATTTAGCCTATCAATCAAGAATTTAGTCAGAATTAAAATAGAAAATGAATAATAAGAATTTATTAAATTCAAAGCAAAGCATAATTTATATTTGTGGAAATATGAGAATCTACTTTAAAAAACCTTTTCATTTCATCAATTTTGGGTAAAAAAAACTCGTCAGCCACATACCCTACACATAGCCATCATATTGCCACTTTTTGGCCCATCATGATCCTACACACACCCTTTCTTGCTGGGATAAACTAGTGGATTCTTATAGGGAAAAAATGCAAAAGAACCTTTTGACCTTGTCACAAGGTTAAAGAAAATTACAAAACAAGATGAAGAGTCAAGCATTGCCTTCAGTCATAGATTTGATATTGCTCTTTCACTAATCCCTTAAAATTTCACACCTAGTACCTCATATTAGATTCATATGTATTTTGAAGCTTTTGAGGAAGGATCTAATGCACTATTAAAGGATTTTAAAATATTTAGTATGCAGATGGCTTACACATGTTTAGAAAATAAGGAAAAAATAAGGAACATGAACAGGTGCAAAGTCTAATGTCTTTAGTTATTGGTAGACATGTTGATGAAATTAGTAACTGTATGAATACAAATGATTAGATGTTTTTAGTTTTAGATACATAAAAGTGCATACTTGAGAAGGAAGAAGTTAAGAGTAATGCAATATTTTCCATTAATGATCATGATAGTGAGAATGTTTGTCTCTATCCTCAAGAAAATGTAAATGACCAACTAAATGATGACACCCAGTCCATTGAGTTTCTAGATTTTGATGATAGTGATATCATGGTGTAACCCAATTTATAACTTTATAATGCATGCAATTCTAGTGGATGTCAAGAAGAGGAAGTTGTTGAAAGAATGAATCAAAACAGCGATCTATTAAGTAGTGAACAAATTTGAGATCTATTGACCATTGAATATCATAAATATGCACATGTGAGTAACCCTCAGTTGTTGTGTATTACTCACATTTATTTTGACAGTGATGGTAAACATCACTATGTGAGATATGATGCATGGGTATCTGATTCTCCTTCTAGTTATGGACCAATTGATTAGTATGATGATAATATGGGTAGTGACAAACATCCATTTTATTTTAATGATGCATTGTATGACGAGCATGAAAATGTGCAAGTTGATGTAAGTTCAGAGATCAGTTTCAAGGAGTTAGAAACAACAATTAGCCAAGAAGTTTGTATATATCATAAGCCAAAATTTGAAGATTTTAATGTAGATTTAGATAAGCATCTATTTCCTAACTCAAATGAGACTAGTTATGAATCTTTTCATATAGATAAGGAGGCTGATTTCAAAGAAAAAATAGATTATCTTTCAGAACCAGAATTGCTCACTTTTGAACAAGCTATGAATGCTGAAAATATTGATATTTATGTTCAGAAGATGTCAAAGTGAGTAAAAATGAGGATAGGGTAGATATTTTTGATGATTCTCTACATCGGTATGTTGAGGCATAGTTATAGTATGTGCCAATGTATGAGTATCTTTTTACATACACTCGAAGATAGTTTGCATGATATACATGATCTTTTGATTAGTTCTCCTGATTGTTTCACCTTTGACATGAAAACTACTAATCAAATTAAGCTTGATAATTCCATCCATATGAAACAATATGAGTGCCATTTCTTTCAGCTGGATGAGGTTTTCTTACAATGTGGTGATAGGAAATATAGTGAATAATTTTGTATGCAGCTTAACAATGATTCATATGATGAACATCATAAGTTGTTGCCACATAATAATCAGTATTCTAAGAATATTCCTAAATTTCAAATGCTTGGTAATTGTGAATTTTTTTATAATATTGTATATATTGAGCTATTGGGAGATGCTAGCATGTTTAATTAGGTAGATTATAGTGATGTTTTTAGATTGGTTTCAATGAAGTGTAATGAAAAATTTGTCTATGAAAGAGGTAAGAAGAAACCTACAATTTTTGTTGGCCTGGGGCCATTAAATCAGAGTAGTATGGGGGAGAGATTACCTTTTGACTCTATTACCTAGTGACATAAATACAAATTTTAAGACTAGTTTTGCCCTGTATCTTATGTAAATACTATCCCTTTGTGGTTTTTTTTTGGTTTTCCTATTTTGTTCTTGGTTTTTGGTTTTTGTTCCTGGTTTGCTTCACCTGAGTTTCTGGATTCTCACTTTTTTCACTGAGGAATAAAGATCCCCAACTAGAGCCATTGATGGAGCCTGCAAATTTTTTTTGTCCCATCTCAAACCCTTATCACATTTGAATTTGTGGATGATATCTGAGGGTTTAGGGTTTTATATATGTCTTGAGCACTTGGAAGGTTCTATTTTTTCATTGACTTCTTATTACATGTTGTCGGTAGCATTAAAAACATCTTCTGTCATTTACCACCATTGGGTAACTGGTCCCTCAAGCCTAAGTCCGAGTCTCATATTTTCAAGGTTAGGTTGAGGGCCTTTTGGCCTTTACATCCTTTGTGTTTCATGTCTTAGAAGTTTTATTGTCCCTTATCTCACATCATCCTAGAGGGTCCCCTCATGTCTTCATCGCTCATAGCTGATTACTTTTACAGTGTATGTTCCAAATTAGCGATGAGTGATGAACAACATTTCTTTGTTCCCGCTCATCGCTAATAGTTTCTTGAGTTCTCAATAAAGATCAATGATGAGTGATGTTCATTGTAACAATAAAGGATTGTTTATTGCTAATGGATTTTGAGCCTTGAATATTGTAACAACGATGAGCGATGTCCTCCGACCTTATGTTCTTTTCATTCATCACGGATGGGCATGAAATGACAAATGTAAGATTAGCGATGAGTGATATGATGGAATTCCCTTGCATCGTCTATCATGGATATGTGTTAAGTACTTAGGTTTAAATCAGTGATACATGATACACATTTTCACTGCATGTAATCCTCTCATTGCTAGTTGCTTGCAAACTATATGAGAAGAATTAGTGCGGTGATGCCACAAAGTTGGTTTACAATTTTTGGGAGATTCTATTTTTTGCTGAAATCACATATTTTTAGAAAATATAATGATTTAATCCTTAAAAATTTCCATTTAAATCATTCCAATTGAAGAGGGTTTGATCAAACTACCTTATATCAAACCCTCTTAGATAGAACCCCGCTAGTTTTAAACCATACCTATAATGAAGTCTCCTTTACACCTATCAAAATGTTGATAAAAAACCACTTTTGATTTACCTTTTGGGGGATCAAATGAATTCATTTAAAATTTATTTTTGTAAGTATGTAGTCCTTATTATAAGCTTCCCAAAAAGTATAATTTTAAATAAATTTAATTTTATTATTATGTTTTTTTTTAAATTTCTTGTGAATGTAGGCTTTTCACCGAAAATAAAGCTCTATGTTCTACACATGTGGAAAAATAGAATATTATCATTTTTTTTTTTGAAAAATATGAGTGCACAAGATGTTAAAGTCCTTGATCCAACAAAAAAATAATTGAATTTTGATACATACAAAAAAAGTTACGCGTTATACGATCCACCTATGTCTAAATTATAATTGGTTTGACTTTGAAACTTGATTAAGGAAAGAATATTGAATAAAACACTATCTAACCAAGTGGAAGCACTAAATATCAGCGTTAAAAACCTAAATTCAAAAGAATTAGAATTTTATCCTTCATGAAAAACAAATTATGCGTTATACGGTGAGCGTCACTCCTTAAAAATGTTGTTTTCTAAAAAAAACTAGTTTTTGAGGGAGATGGAAAAAGAGGTACAATCTAATTCCAAAAAAAATGAAAAAAAAATATTTAGAATCTATCTAGACAAAATTTAACAAAACTCTAGTTTGCATCATCTTCAAATTCCTCATTGTTTAACTAGTATAGGTGACCAAAAGTGAAGATTTAGTCAGAAAAAATTAGTTCAATGTCTAGTTTGGCCAAAAATTGTAAACCACTATCGTGGGATCACCCAGCAATGAGCGAAGACCTAAGGTTTCTATGTTTTATCACTCTTCATAGATTTATTCTAGAAATTTAATTCTAAAATGGCGATGAGTGATGAATCCCTCTATTCAATTTTTTTTGCTAATGTAACAAGATTTTATGTGCAATGTCTTCTATACCATTGATTTTTATGTAAGTGTGCATGTCCCAATATGATCTCATCATAATATCTCCCATCACTAATTGGATCTGAGATGCAAAGTTTGGATTAGTGATGTACGATTGAAAGATGAATGTAACCAAGGACTGAACACAGATCCAAGGGGTGAGATTTCATCACGAGAATGTTCACAATCACTGATAAGGCTGACAAAGGATAAGGTGCATCTGCAATAGGGAACGTTTAGTCCTAGAAAAGGTGATGTGCTAGAATCCTAAGGACAGTGCATAAAGAAAAGTGAGATGAATGGACCATTGATGTAGTTTTAAAACCCAATGATCCAATCGACTAAACTTCATTGTTACAATATCTTCATTGCTGATTTCACCCTAAAGTCTAGGGAAAAACAATGATGAGTGATGAAGTATATAAGGAAATATTCTCTCTAAAAGAACACCGGTCTCATATACTTCACCGATATTAATGGAAAAGCATAGATTAGGCTGGCGATACATGATAATTTTTAGATCATGCATGATTAATCAAGATTAAAGGAAAACATGGCAACATTTGGTGTTCCATCGTTGTTTTCTAGGAAGAAGTTGCTAATGGCTGAAAAAAGTTCATATCGCCATAGGTGAAGTTTTAATTGTTTTAAGATAAATGGTCTAGATTGAAATAAAAATTGCTAAGTTATCAACTCACTCACACGAGGAGTTCTTGAATCATTAATTATACATGCTCCAAAATTTCTATTTAATGTAGGTTGATCGCTATTCATTTTCACCATCTTTTCAGTCTACAATGAATGTAAGGCTTGCATAGTGAAGAAGAGTGAAAGGCTATTTGTTTTTCTTGAGTAGAATTTTCAGTGTTCTTGTTCTAAGTAAGTTGGTTTTAAGGGTTGGTTCTCTAGTCTGTTTGGAAATTCCCTTGCTAGAATTTTTTGCAATTATTAGGATTAAGGGTATTTTTCCCTAGGGGGCTTGAGTTAAAATATTTCTAAATTGTCACTCTCTACTTGTTCTAAGAGATAGGAAAAACTAGAGTTACAATTCAACCTATTAGAAGGTCTAGCCGACTAAATATATATGAGTGTCATGAGGATTTAACTAAACTTGAAGCCTAGGTTTCTCTTGAGGTTTTAAACCTTGGGTAAAAGGATGGCTAGAGGTCATAAGAAGAAGTCAATTGTGTAGAGTACATATAGTTTGAGAAACATGACTCTTCCAAGAGAAGTTGTAAAGTTCAAAGGCAAGGAACTAGTTTAGCTAGTGAAGAAGGCCAGGAAAAAAGTATAAAAGTCATAGTGGGGTATGTGCAGGATCATCATGGAAAAAACACGCCCTTAAGTGTTAAATTTTTTTAAAAAATCAGAGTTAGGAAACTTGACATAAAAAATTGAATAAGTTATCTATATTACTTCAAAAATATGTAAGAATAGAATCTATAGCAAATTGAATGTAGTTTCTAAGCTACTAGGTTTATTTAAAAAAAAACTAATTGGTGAAAATTTGAAATTTCAATGCAGTAGTACTTAAATTTCAGGGAAAAAATAGGAAGTAGATGTCTGTCTGACCACCCTAACCACAATAAAATGATAATATTTTTAATAATATTTTAGATATAAGTAGAGGACTCATGTCCTAATGCAATACATATTTTTTAATAATTTTTTTCCAAGTAAATAATTAATTATGCATTTTTTATTACAACTTTTAAAAAATATAAAAAATTGTATGTCTTACCACCTTAACTTGGTAAAAACTTCATGAAATTTAATTATTTTTTTAAATACTATAGTATGTGAAGCATAGAATGTGATGCAAGTTTTAGATTCAAAAAATGTGATACCATTTGAAAGTTATAGATGTTTTTTAATAAACCTATCAATCATGAATTTAGTCATAATTCAAATAGAAAATGAATAATAATTATTTATTAAATTCAAAGTAAAGCATAATTTATATTGGTGTAAAATTGAGAATCCTCTTTAAAAAGCCTTTTCGTTTCATTAATTTTGGTAAAAAAAATGTTGTAAGCCACATACCTTGCACATAACCATTATATCGCCACTTTTGGCCCATCATAATTTTGCACATACCCAAGGCTTGTCTAGGCAAGAATAATTCTCCTATTGTTCTCTTTGACAGTCCTTCCAATGCTAAACGAGATACTGACTTAGGATATGGCCAATAATTGCTTTCTCTAGTTCCATAAGGGAGCTTTCATGATGACATGGTGATGGTTCCTCCCATTTCATCAAGGAAAAGGAGCAGTTGAGTTCTTTATGATGCCAACGACTCTAAATAGAGTCCTTTGTTTTTGTTTTTGATGCCACCATGGTCTTTGCATAGGAGGTATTTGTTTTGGCATGAGTTTGGTTTGTCTTTTTCTCCTCCATGATGATGTGGAGGTCCTCTGACTAATATGATATGGTACCTTTTTTTTTCAAACATGAATGTGGTGATAGTGACTTTTTTTCTTTTGCACATGTGGTTTTTCTTTTGTCCTCCCCTGCTCATGAATGATTGCATAAGAACCACCTAGGGAGTTCTTCAAAGAAATGGTTAAAATTACATTTCCTGAATTTGAAGTGAAATGTAAATTAAACTCAGTCGGATGCTTGTTGCTCCCCTTTCTATAAAGAGGATTTCATGGTTGTAGTTAATGAGTTCCAAGTTTAGAATTTTGAGTCTAGAATAGGTCAAGGAGAATACTATGCTCCCAAAGCACATAGAATGTAAATAGATACATTAGGATATATATCAGAAGCATATCTATAGTGAAATTTATATTGTATGAAGATCTTAAATATGGTTCTACAAAGTAATATAAAAAATGAAGGAGAATATTAGTTCTAAAATATTGCTCTCCTATGTGTTTTCTTTGAAATTATGAATGAAGTTGTTAAGTATAATTTCATTTGTCTTCTATCATTTTCCCTAAATGAATGAGCTTGTTTTATGCTTCAGTTCAATGAGTTGATTAAATTCTAAAATTAGGCCATCATTTTGTAAGAAAGAGATATAGGATTTGGTAAGGAAGGAATATTTTAAAACACAGTGGGTTAGATGCTACAAAGTGGCATACTAATAGTCAATCAATTTCTAATGTTCAATCATAATTGTATTACTGATTGATTGCAAGTTGTAACTTTGTTTTCCCTCAAATAAGGCATTGGTTTTTCTAGTTTATCTTGTAGCTAACTGAGTTAGTACCAAATTTGGCCTAAGATTCAAGATGAAGAGGAATTCATAATATACTTTAAACTATACTGCCCTAACTTTCAATGTATAGACACTTTATCTTAAACAAATAAACCTCTCACCTAAGGTCAGCCAAGCCTTTGATGAGGTGGTTTCTTTAAGGAATGCATTTGTGTGTGGAATTTCTCTTGACCGAATGTAAGATATTATGAGCATGTGTAGGATTACCCTCCTGGGTTTCACAGAGCCCAAAGAGAAGAAGTGAGGTACTTATTGCTTTACTTAAATGTTGGCCAATCCTCAACCTTAATGATGATTGAGTCCTTGAAAATTCATAGGAAAGGATTGAGATTAAGTTTGGTTCTTAAAAAATAACCAACAATGCACATACAATCACACACATAACATGAAAAATAAAACAAACCAAAAACTAGTAAGGCACATGTGAGTCAACCTATAGCACTTCATCTACATCCCAAAATTGTTCATTGTACATGTAAGGAAAAAAATAGCCAAAGGGACAATGGAAAATGTGCTACTAGGACAAGATTATCTAATTCTTTCCTCGACTGTGTGCAAGAAAAGAATGAGCTAAGATAAGTGATGGGAAAGAGCTCCTTGCATTTGGAAATGATTTACAATAAATATAAAGCATGTAATAGTGAGAATATTGTCGTCCTATAGCTATTACATGGAAAGGAGTGGAAGGACATGCTTTAAGGGATTATTTCTATGATATAAAATTTTTCAAATATTTATTTTAAAGAATGACACTCATCATTACTATGTGCAAAAATTTTAGGGTATTTAAAATGTTACGTGTTTGTGTTTGTAGGATTTGGAAATTGATTTTCTCACATGGGTGGTAATGTAATCAATCCTTGGCTTACAAGTATATGTAAATTTCTTTCAGTTGTAGATTAGGAACAAGTGAATTGTAGTTTCTTGAGTTTGTAAGGCCTTCATTGCTTGCTAGATTCACCAATATCTTGAGTTAGATTTTGAAGTGGAAAATCTAAGATGATCCTATCATACTTATCATCATGATGCATTGGTTGTTCATTACCAACAAGGAAACTTATGTATGGAGGAGGATCTTGATATCCTAACCCTTTGGTATCTTGGTTGGTATTTTCCCTAAAATTTGATGAATTTCATGTTCACTTGTTGTCTCACATCCTTGTTTACTTAAAATTGTCAACCCTTTTCCATATGTTTCTTCTAAGTTGATAGGAGTGTTGGTCATTTTATTAACATAGGACAGTTGAATGTTAGTTTGATTTGAGGAACTAGGTTAAAATATTAAAGGGAACTTAGTCTCAACTTGTGTATCATGATATAAATGACCAAACATCTCAAATGGTGGGATGATGGGAGGTTTTGGTTGTTTCAGTGAAGGATGAAAGGATGCTTTAGTCTAGAGGTTGTTAAGGAAATCATTTATGAAGTTATTCATACTATCATCATCTTCTCTAATGATGTCAACATCATGAGGAGGGCATGCATTAGGAATTGAGTGAGCATGAGTAAGTTCAATTTCATTAGAATCATTTCCAAAATCATAACTTGACACATACACTAATGATTTTAAGGACATCCGAAGCTTATGAAAGCACATATCCATTGTGAAATGATGCAATTTTTAGAGTCTAAACAAGGTAATTTGCTAATTACACTATGCAATAGTTTGAAAATGAAGTGTTGTAAATGCAATTTTTAATTTAAGTAATGCACTAAATGAACCAAATGAAGGTAGATGCAATGAAATGAATGAAATATAAACTCAATAAAGTGAAACAAAAATGTAACAACAAATAGAAGCACATGAACAAAGTTTTAATGTTGTAAAATGTAGTTTCGAGTTTGACATGGGACTAAATCACCTAGAGGGGCATATGAATCCCAATCATGTTTTTCACGGATTTAAATACTGCTAAAAAGTAAACACAAAATACCTAGAAAATAGGCAAAACAATTTTTACTGGGACTAAATCGCCTAGAGGGGCATATGAGTCCTAGATTAGGGTTTTTTCACTAATTTTGACAAATTATAAATGAATAGTTAGGTTTTCTAGTTTGAATGATGTTTATACTAAGTGCAATTATAGATTTCAAGTGAATTTCAATGATACAAGATGCAAAAATGCAACCTATATGTACTTTCACTAATGTAAGATTTAAAAACACTAGATGCAAATTAACTAATGCAAGCTAGATCTAGGACTATGATGCACTCCAAATTAGAAAAGAAGGTGTTATAAAGGATAGGTTCATAAAAATTAAACCTATAAAAAATAGGGTGGGGTCTTATATTTTTGGAAGATAGAACTACAATTTAGGACCTTTCCACCTATTTCCTTCAAGTTTCACTAAAGGAAACCTTAAGGATCTCAATCTAGGGATGGAAAAAGGGAAAAATATCTGCAATAAGGTGTCCTAGGGTATGATTGAAGACTAAAAGGGGTTTCACCACCAATATAGGTCTTGGAAAGACAAGAAATGTAAGTGATATGAGAAACTTAAGTAAATGACCTAAAAATGAACTTAAATCAGAACAGTAAACTAAAGATAAATAGAGGTGCACCTGGAAATTGAAGAGGGTTGAATGAGGTTCTAAAATCCTAGAAATACCAAATTTTAATGCACATTGGGACTCATACACCAGTAGGGGCGATTTAGTCTCAGTTTAGTATTAATGATAGAAGTTAGAATCTAGAACTAGCAACTCAGGATCTATAAGAAATGTCTAAAATTTGGCATACTAAGACTCATACACTAGAAGTGGAAATTTATTCCTAGTATTAGGGTTGATCTAAAACTTTGATCTCCTTTAGTGATTTCCTGTAGCTCCTCTCCTACCAAATCTCTGAGTCTGAAACACTGAATTGCAACCTATATGTGACTTTCCATGATCCTGCAGTGTAGATGACAACTTTGACAACTTTCTCCAAAATTTATCTTCAATGAATCTTCAACATAAATCACCTAGATATGAAAATAATACATAAAAGAGAGGGAAAAATGTTGTTTTGTTAGTGGATAGGGGTTTTCCTTGGTTATACCCTGTTTTGTTAATCAAGCCTTAAAATGAATAGAAATAGAATGAAGGAATGATGAATGAAAAAATATGCTATTTTGGAACTCTAAGAGGGACTAAGATGCTAGGAAGCGTATTTTAGTCCTAGCAAAGGATTTTACAAAAAAACCAACAAATTCTAGATTGTTTACAATGTTCATAGGTTGCCTACCCAAGGACATGATGCTTAGAAAAAAAAATGTGGAAATGAATGCAAGAAAAAGGTAACTAGGGAAAAGAAATTGAATGCAAATTTGAATGTAACAAAAATATTTCTAAATACAATTAGGATGATTAAAAATACACTTTCCAATTTTTAAATGAGATAAAAATGATGCAAGAAAGCAAAAGTGAAACCTATATGCACTTTCACTAATGCAAATATGAGAAACCCTAGATGCACTTTCACTAATGAAAGATGCAATGAAAGAATGAATGAAACCTACATCTAGGACTTTAATGGACTCCAAATCAAAAAATGAATGCCCTAAAAAGGTTAGGGTCACCAAAATGAACCTTAGATAAAAAGGGAAATGGGATGGAAAATGCCCACTCCTATTCTATCTAGGCCACTCAATAATGTCCTAGAAATACTAATTGGATTGACTATAAATCTTAAATGTGAGTCAATTCTCAAAAAGGAGAACCAAGAAGGGGGGATCTTACCAAGCGAAAGCTCATAAAAGACACATTAACATTCAAACCACACAACATAATAATGCAATCTAAATGAAGGATACAAAGGATGAAATTATGCAATAGGAAGTTTTGATGTATGTACTTAGGAAGTCTAGAAATGTTACAAGGATTGTAGAAATGCAAAGATGTTTTCAAAATATGCTACTAGGTAGGACTAAGGTGCCCTTACTATTGTCTTACCTAGTCTCACTACTACTTTTTGGGGTAGATGCAAATTCTTCAGATGTCAGAACCAGATCTCAAAGAATTTTTGAAAAATACCTTTAGGAGGACTAAGATGCCTTAGGTGGAAAGTTAATCCCATCTTGAATTTCTAAAATATTTGAATGTGGTTATGAGGCTCAAGATCTACACTTCC
Source organism: Sequoia sempervirens (assembly GCA_007258455.2). NCBI lineage: Eukaryota > Viridiplantae > Streptophyta > Pinopsida > Cupressales > Cupressaceae > Sequoia > Sequoia sempervirens. Next base: position 693,263,204 of record VDFB02271358.1, read on the forward strand.
TTCTTCTCTGATCTCATATTCTAAAACTTTCAGATTTGGCCTATAGGTGAGTTTTTGTGAAGATTACAACTTTACAATGTAACTTTGCAACTTTGCACTTCAAATGATCTTGAAGTTTTCAACCTAAGTCTGCAAAAAAAAAACATGCAAAAGAGGAAAAACTTGTTGATTGTTGGTAAATGAGGGTTTTCATTTTTTCAAACCCCTTGTTGGTAATTAAACCTTGAATTAAAATGAAATAATGAAGGGAAATGATGAATCAACAACCTGCAATGTTACAACTCATTAAACCCTTTTTATAAAATCTACACACTTGTGTGAAGTAGATAGTTTGGATATGGATCTTGAGTCAAAGGAATTCTTGATAGATATGGACTTGAATGATTGCTTGAATAAAAACCCTACTTCACAAAATTTTAGCTCAAAATACACATGATGTAATCTGAATATCCTTGATATGATGCTTGAATCTTGATGATTGCTCCAAATGCTTGATGAAGTGCTCTCTTATTCTCTTGTGAACTCAATTATTCTATTAGGAATGATCTCAAAAAAGAATTGTTTGAAAATGAATGAAGGAACCTTGTATTTATACTCCTCTATGGTTAATATCTCAAAATTACACTAGAACAAGTCGACATATGAATTTTTTAATTAATGGAGGCTAAATCCCACTAGAATTTCAAATTAAATCCTTAAAATACCTGAAGGGGGACTAAGATTCCCTAGGTGGTGTCTTAGTTGGGTGAGGAATGAAACTTGGGGCGTAGACTCCAAAAAGGGGCCAACTTAAGGCACACTTGAAATTAGGATCCCAAGAACTTTAGGGGAAAAATATTCCCTAGGTGGCATCTTAGTCTCGACCCAAAAATCAGAGACATAACCAAAATCATTAAATTATCATTTATCCAATGATTATTGTTGGGATTAGCCAAAAAAAGATATAATTAATTGAGCTTCTGGATGCAAAATAGGACCAATTAAGGCTTAAATAGGGATAAATAGAGAAATACGAGACCAAAAAAGTGTGCAAATGAAAGGGTATGCATTTTCTTACAGTACATTTATGCCCCACTTTAGTGAGAGGATGGACTTGCTTCAAACTCACACTAAAGTATCCAACCGTGCAATCAAGAGGAGTTCCCATGTACAAATGCTAATAAGATAGGATGACAATCAGCAAGAGGGTGACCAAGCCCCTAGGATCAAGATCCTATGGAAAACCAACATAGGCACAAAGGAACACACATGTGAATGATATGAAGCCATAACCAAATAAAAAGCATACCCCATCAAAGATAGAAAAAAGGAAAAAGGTAAAAGAAAATGAAAAATGCAATGGATCAAGCTTTGAAAGTCCATCCAACACATTGTGGACTAGATCTAGGCTATTTGTCCAAAATAGGTATACAAGTGGAATGGGTTGTCCACTATGTAAACAAACAGCATGCTCACAAGGGCTAGTGAAGCTAGTTGTCCATTGGGTGATCCCTCGGGAATCATAAAAAATCCATAACTCCATGAATTTAGTAAGGCACGAAAAGAAAAATGCACACTCATGAGGGCTAGTGAAGCTAGTTGTCCACTAGGTGATCCCTAAGGAACCATACCAAATCCATACCTCCATGACTTTAGTAGGTCACAAAAGGAAAAATGAAACAAAAAAGAGATGTTCAAAGGGATTATTCTTCATTAATGTGAGGTATCTTCTTAGGGAATATCATGCTTAATGTCTCCAAGAGAGGATAAATACAAGGTCTCATCTTAGGAAACATTGTACTTAATGTTTCCAATAGAGGACAAGTGCAAGGTCTCATCCTGGGGAACATTGTACTTAGTATTTCCAAGAGAGGACAAGTGCAAGGTCTCATCCTTGGGAACATTGTACTTAATGTTTCCAAGACAAGAAAAGGAAATATCGCACTCTTAGAGGATATCAAACCCAATGACACCGCCAATACAATGATGCATTGTAGGAAGAAAGAAAATCACACATGAATAAAAAAGTGAATGAAATCATGCCAAAATAATTTCAATGTATGTTGTCCACTAGTTGATCCTTAAGGAACCATACAAAATCCATAGCTCCATCACTTTAGTAGGGCATAAAAGGAAAAATGCAACAAGGGAGAGATGTTCGAAGGGATTTTTATTTTTTCATGTGAGGTATCTTCTTAGGGAACATTGTACTTAATGTCTCAAAGAGAGGATAAATACAAGGTTTCATCCTATGTAGCATTGTACTTAATGTTTTCAAGAGAGGACAAGTGCAAGGTCTCATCCTAGGGAACATTGTACTTAATGTTTCCAAGAGGGGACAAGAAAATATCACACTCTCAGAGGAAATCAAATCCAGTGACACCACCAAGAAAAGAATGCATCGTCGAAAGAAAGAAAATTGCACATGAAAAAAAATGTGAATGAAATTATGCCAAAATAATGCAAATGTATGCCCCCACTTTAAAGATATTTCTAACACCATGTTTTGAGAAATTACTTTAAAGTAGCCAAAACATGAAAAAGGGAAAAAGGAAAAGAGGTCTTTCCCCCAAAAACACATAAGGGATCTTTAGATTTGAGGTTAGTATCTGTCTTTGTTGCAATGATATTATAGAGCTCAAAAATGTCATAACTCCCCAAATAGACATAGAACTAGAAGAATGATAGAAAGAGAGAAAAAAAAAGATTTTTTTTTTTGGGTGAACATGGAAGAAACATGAATGTATCAATTCCTTTCAGCATCCCCAAAAGGAAAACACAAGAAAAAAATGAATGAATAAAGAAAAGATAATGAAAAATATTTTGGGTTAATATGGGAGAGACATAGGGTGTCTCAACACCTTGCATCATCCCAAAAAGGAAAACACAAGAAAAAATGAAATGGAAAATGAAAATGAAAGTTAAAGACCAAATAAAAGGAAAAAATCTTACATATGATATATAGAAGAATGAAGGTACAAATAGAGGAATGCATAGAGAGGGAACATGAAACAAAACAACACAGGGGATCACATTACATGCATGCAATAAGAAAAATAAAAGAAAAAAGGAAAGCAACAAGAATAGTAGAGAACATGTGAATCAACCATCCAATAGGTCATCCACATCCCAGTCTTGTTTAGTATATGCCAAATGCAAATCACTAGTGAGAGGGAAAATGTCAAGTGTTATACTAGGAGAATCGCCAAGTTCAACAGATGGTGAATCACTCTGTCTAGAAGGATCATCATGATTGTTATCATTTAAGCTCATGGAAGATGAAAATAACAAATTTAACTCATTATGAACTTGTTCATCAATTTTAGTAATTTCTTCATCATCATCCATGTTAACCACAATAGGAGGATGAATGATAATATCCATGGAAGGTTCCAGTCCTTTTTGTATTGGAGACATAGGATCTATCGGTTCTAATAAAGGAGGAGGCTCATCATTTATTACTTTTGTTAAGTTCAAATTTTGATTTTCAATATTTTTCTCTTCATTCATCTTTCAAGCAATAGCATGATGTCTACGCCTATTCTCTCAATTATTTCTATTTCTTTTATTACAATTTTCAAGTAGCATTTGTGTAGGAGTTGGTTTGTCAACCATAGGTTCCTTTTCTTCTTGTGAGGGAATAACAAAAGAAACCATGGAAGGTTTATCAACCACTCTCTTTTGCTTTGTAAATTTTCTTAGGAGGCTGACTAGGACTTGCTTGGTTTTCTCTTGGCCTCTTATAGGAAATAGGAAAGGGATTTTTGATGGATGGGTCTTAGTTTGTTAGAAGAGCATTAGGCTCAATATTTTTTTCTTCAAGGGTGGAGGTTCAGGCATAGGTGGAGGAAAATTCTCAAGGTATAAATTAGCCATTCATTTTTCTTTGAAATTTTGGTACGATAGGAAAAGGAGGACTTCATGGGATCTTATAAGTTCCATGGGCTCAGCCCAAAAATAATCTAAGGAAAAATTTCCATGGGAAGACATAGGTCTATAGCCAGTATGGTTCACAGTGAATATTTCATTGCCAACTAGAAATTTAAGCACTTATAGACAATAGATGGGACCACATTCATGGAGCGAAGTCATTTGTAGCCTAACTTCACATGAAATTGGTATGAATTAGAGATTATAGAGAATTTGATACATTTAATTTCTTCAGTCCTACTTTTAAAGGGAGTGTGATTGAGCTCATCGTAGCATGAGAAAAACCATCATGCATTTTAATCCATGCTTTTGGTTTATCATATCTATCTTGAGTAAGTTTTTGCAAATATAAGAGTTATTTTGTGATCACATTCTCTCCATACACAAGATCAATTAAAATCCCAAGAGTGGTCCTATTATTGATTCTGTTGGCTATGTAAAGAGGACCATCAAGTGCATTTTTAATTATTTCTTCTGAGGAGAAAGTAATGTCCATAGGAATTATGGTTTTTTGTTTAAAAGAGTAGATTTCAATCACTCCTATCATTGTACTAATAGGAATTTGGTTATTAGTATCCATAGGAATCTATTCATCACCATCCATAGGATTTTGTTCATTATTGTTCATGTTTTCATCATCCATGTCAATGCTCATTACACCGGGCTTAGTTTCACTAGCCTTAAAAAATGAAATATTATGCTTAGGCATGGGATTGGTAAAGATTTACAAGTTTTGGTTAGGAGCTACATATATATTACCTTTGTCATTCACACATCCAATTTGGATATGATTAGAATCAATGAGGTCTTGCACAAGATGTTTAAGATGCTTGCAAGTTTTTGTATCATGTCATTTTTGTTGGTGATAAGCACAATAGACATTGTGTCTAAAGCTTAGAGGTAATGACTTGCTAGGGTCAAGAGGTAAAATGGGAGCTAAGGTACAAGCATGTTCTTATTTAATAGATGAGTCATGGTATTGTGAAGTGTGTTGGGTAAGAGGGTAAATTATCTTTGTGGATCTCCAAATATATAAGGATTACTCTTCTTTATAGTAGCTACTTAGGTATCAACTTGTTGGGTAGGTTGGGAGGTAGAGTTTAGTTGAAGGAAACTTTTATTTTATCTTTTGAAAGGCTGGTAGGTGTTTTGATTTGAGGATTCAATATTTTCAAGACAGGTAGAGATGGTTTTTGGTTCACAACTACCTATGGAATTTTGATAATCTCAAAGGGCACTACACAAGTGCATGAAGGAAAGGAATTTCATTATTGTAAGTTTGTCTCTCATCTTACTTTGTAAATTTTATATGAACATTTTTTGAAGGTTAGAATCAAGAATCTTCACACTGATTTGGGAATAAAGTGATTAGTAACGTGAAATAAGTTTAGTTAATTTTTCACCCTCATTTTGCTTGCATCTCATTAAATCAGCTAATGTCATTTAAAGAACCATATGCACTTGGAAATGGTTAATAAAGGCTTCAAAAATTTCATTAAATGAAAGAATTGAGTTATTCGGTAATGCAAAAAACCAGTCGAAGGTAACGTCTTTCAAGGATCAAGGAAAATGTTTTGCCAAAAGTTTTTCATCAAGGATAATGTCACTACACAAAGCAGTAAAGGCATTAGCATGATTTGCAGAATCTCCCTTTCCTCCATATTTGTCAAATCTATAGATCTCTATACCTTGTGGCACCAGAGTGCTCAATATATCCAAAGATAATGAGTTACTTTTGACATAGGGGTATGTGCAGGATAATGGTATGCCAAAAAGTGGCAATGGAGAAAAAATTTCATGTTTCATCGACTAAAAAATGCAAAAAATTTGAGTTGACTTTATGTGGCTTGGGTGTTAGTACACACTACCGAAGCAAAGCCCAAACCTAGATTTCCATATTGGATATCCAATCCAAATCGCATATCTGATTTGCAACACACATATATATTTCATTTTAGCCTGATTAAAACTCATTTCACTTTGTTTAACTGCAAGCGCATAGTGAAAACTTCAATCCCAAAATTAGATATCTGATTTCGCGCAAATCCATCTTCAGGCTAGATTTATTTTTCTTTGCTCTAATCAAATTTCAATTAGATTTGTGTAACTTTAGTTAATTTTTATAGATTTTTTTCAAAATAGGGTTTTTGATAGATTTTTATGAAAAATTGAGTTTAGTATGGATTTTGATGAATATTGAATGTTTGTAATGGATTTTGATTTAAAATATAGTGTTTTTTATGTATTTGGATTAAAAAATTAGAGAATTTTATAGATTTTTGTTAAAAACTAGGGTTTTTGTTGGATTTTTTTTAAAAACTAGGGTATTTTTATAATATTTTCATTTATATTGTCTAATTTTAATTAGATTAATTTTTTTTAACTTTAATTAGGCATTATGGCTGCTAACAATGAAAATGCACAAATGCCAAACACTCCACCACCTCCACAACCATCAATTGAAGAATTAATTTGTGAAAAATTGCAACAATTAAGGGGCATTTATGAAGTTTATATGAGAGTCCCTTGATTATCTGAGATGTCAAACACAATGAAAGAAATAATTAAAAACATAGAAACCTCTCCTCACAACATAATGCCTTTCATTGTGGTGAGAAGACATGAGAGAATATTATGCATGTGGACTGTCCTATGATGATGTGAAAGATCTTAGAATAACCAAAGCCCAAATAGCCTCTTTATTTGTTGAACCCTGCACTAGTTTTCCGGTTAATGTTAATAAACCAAAATTTCTATAAAATGGTGCACTCAGAGACATTGTAGAAAACTTTTGGGATTGTTGGTGTATGGTTTTTTTGAAACCACCAAACAACAATTGTGATATACCATTTTTCTTTATAAAAAAATTATATGCTAAGTTTGTGTTAGGGCATCATGTCAATTACTTTGACATTAAACCATTCCAGGGCGTTGGTGGAGGTATGCCCCAGGATAGACCAAGGGCAGTTAGAGTAATACCTTTCCCATATGTTCCCCCTCCTCCCCTTCCTCCACCACCTTCAGTATACCATACAGATATTATGTAAGATGCGGCCACACAGACTATCCACACTATTCACTCTTTGAGTGGTCTTTTGGTTTTGCATGCTTCTGTAGTAGCTCAGCCACATTCTGGTGATGTTGGTGATGGCTCGAGTGCTGCTACATCATCCTCGTCAGGTCCACATATTTTTGTACCACATACTTGCTCCATGTGCTGCCAAATATGCTTAGGTCCTCTTGTACATCCTACTGAGCATCCCTTGGACACTTTTGATTATGACTTCCATGATGTGGACATTATAGATTAGACATAGGGGAGTGTAGCACACCGTACAGAGTCCTCTCTTGCTAGAGAGGGGGACATTGGAATAGTGACACAGGTAAAATTTAAGTTGTGAATTCATAACTTGAATTTGTTTTTAAATGAATATTAATAAGAGATAGTATAATGTACTAATATTTATTTACATGGTCTATTTAATAGTTGATGTCTGAGGAGGAGCTAACACAAGTGATGGATAGCACCCTGAGGGCCATTTCATTTGGCCTCAACACACACATAGTATATATTTTTGCACTCACTCATTTAAATTTATTTATTATATACTTTCTTGTCATTTGAATTGTCATTAATAAAATTATATAATAACTTATATGTTTATCTTATTTTCCTCTTGTAAGAAATACCTAGTGCGAGCGAGGTGCAGCCTTGTCTAGATCATGGAAGTGCAATGTTGGATAAGGGGAAGGTAATTGAACTCAAATTTGATTGAATTAAGAATTTTAAGATCTTATATTGATTATACATACATCGACATAGATTGGTAGTTTCATATGTACTTTTCATTTTTATGTGCAGGGAATTATGAGCTATACGTCCTTGTTGACAAGTGCCACAATGCTCGAAGCTATACATATTGGAACACTTGAAGGAG
>VDFB02271358.1:693282977-693299695 GCA_007258455.2 Sequoia sempervirens
TATTATACATAATAATATAATATATTATATATTATATAGTTTTGTAAGAGATTATATATGAAATTATAAATAATATTGTATATTCTAAACTAGATATATTAACATAAACTATAAACTATAAACTATTTAAAAATCATATATAAACCAAATCGCATATTATAAACTAAATATATTAAAATAAACTATAAACTACAAATGAGATATATTTAATATGTTATAAAGTCTTGACATTTTTTAAAATGCTATGCAAACAAATCGGATATCGAATATATATCGGATATCCGATTCAAATCAGATATCCAATTTAAATCTGATATCCGATATGTCTGACACAAAATTCATTACCTAGGGAATAGGCTTAGGTTTGCTTTGGTATTTGGTTACGAGATGCCAACCAAAAAGTCCACTAACACAAAAGCTTGTTGCACGAATCCTTACCTTGTTTTTTGTGGGATTCTTCATGGCTATTAATGACTTTTATTTTTAGCCAAAATGACAAAATGAAAGGGTTTGTAGAGGAGATTCTCGTTTTTTCTAATATAAATTATGCTTTATTTTGAATTTAATATATTATTATTATTCATTTCTATTAGAATTATGATCAGTAATTACTGATAGGCTGATTGTAAAACATCTATAACTTTCAACCAGATCATATTTTTTGAATCAGTATGTGTCACAATCATGCTTCGTGACAATTACAGGATTAAAAAAAGAATTTAATTCAAAGTTTTGACCAAGTTAAGGTGGTCGACATACCTGCTTTTATATATTTTTAAAGTTATAATAAAAATTCATAATTAATTATTTACTGGAAAAAATTACAAAAAAAATATATACCACATCCGCATACATGAGTCCTCTGATTTATATCTAAAATATCATACAAAATATTATCATTTTATTATGGTTAGGTGGTCAAACATACACCTACTTATTTTTTCCTGAAATTTAAGTAATATCAAGATTGAAATTTCAAAATTCTTCAAATTAAATAGATTTTTCTTTTTTGTAATAAACCTAGTAGTTTAGAAACTACATTCAATTTCCCATAGATTCTATTCCTACATGTTTTTGAAATAATATAGATAACTTATTCAAATTTTTACGTCAAGTTGCCTAACTCTAATTTTTTTGAATTTTCATTGCCACTTAATGGCCTGTTTGGCCCATCATGATCCTGCACATACCCATAGTATGAAGGTGAACCATTTTGATTTTGATTTATGGTGGGAACTTGATGTTGAATGGATGAAATTATTTGTAAAATATGGTTAATGATAAGTTCATTTCTTTTGGTTTGTGATGAAAATGGATATGGTGGTGGTGTGTATGTGTTGGGAGAGCAAGTGATTGGATTGCTTAAAGGGGGAGATATAAGGTTATATGACACATAGGTATAAGGAGAACTAGTGGAAATATTCATGGTAGGAAGGATATTTCTAGTTTTTGGGATTTTTTAGGTCACTTGAGGATTGCTATAGGTGGGAATGGAGGTTATGGTTGAAGGGGGAGGAGTTTGGTTTTCTCCTTAGTTTTGGACATTATTTGGAGCTTGAGCTCCATTAGTGGTGGAATGAATATGTTTTCCAAAGATGTGAGCTATGTTACACACAACTTCCATTCCTTCATCACTTTCCATCATGCGGTGAAGACTATCTATGGCAAGTATAACAATGTTTGAAATGTTTCAGTACTCATGCTATCTTGTAAATGAGCTAGGTGTTCATGCATTTTCATTATGTTTTCTTGAGAGATATGATGAAATATTGTTTGAACACTCGACATAGCACTTGTAGGTAAGGTAGGAATAGAAAAATAAGTATCAAAGGTATGGTCCATACTTAGTGAACTAATACCAATACTAGAAGTGAGAGAGCTAAATAACCTAAGATCCACAATGAGTGTTTTATTGTGGGATGTCATGAGTCTCAAACTTCATGTCACCATAGTATTAGTAGTAGGACACTGAGTACTATAGCTCATACAAGGGATCAACCAAAGAAAGTGCAATGAACACAATATCCTATGCTTGTAATTACACTTGAAATGAAAGAAATTGGAATAACACAAATTCTGCAAACTATAACAAAAAATTGAAAGCAACAAAAAAAACCATAGAAGAGCAATTTCAAACCTTGAAAAACTAGAAAATCAAACTCAATAGGGACTACGATGCCAGTAATGTCTTGGTCTTATTGGTGAGATTTTGAGGTTCCCGAGGAAGAAACCCTAAGAGGGACTAAGATGCCAGGAAGGGAATTTTAGTTTTAGCAGAGGTTTTTGTCAGGAAAACAAAAAATTATGAATTGTTTACAATGTTCACAGGTTGCCTATCCAGAGACCTGATGTTTAGAAACAAAAAAATGTGCAAATGAATGCAAGAAAAGGCAACTTGACAGGAAATTGAATGCAAATTTGATTTTTTTTTTTTTCAATTTTCAATGTAATGAAAATGTTCCTAAATGCAATTAGGATGATAAATAATGCACTATTCCTTTTTTTAATGAGATAAAAATGATGCAAGAAAAAAAAATGTATATGCACTTTCACTAATGCAAATATGAGAAACCCTAGATGCACTTTCACTAATGCAAGATGCAATGCAAGAATGAATGCAACCCATATCGAGGACTTTAATGGACTCCAAATTAGAAAATGAATGCTCTAAAAAGGTTGGATTCACCAAAATGAATCATAGATAAAATGGGAAATGGGATGGAAATTTCCCACTCCTATTCTATCTAGGGCACTTAATAATGTCCTAGGAATCCTAATTGGATGTTGAGATGCTAGGGAGGACAAAATTGTCATTACTATTGTCTGAGTCTCGCTGCTACTTTTTAGGGTACACACAAAATCTTTGAATGTTGAAACTAGATCTCAAATAATTTCTAAAAAATACCTTTTAGAGGACTAAGATGCCCTAGGTGGCAGCTTAGTCCCATCTTGAATTTTTGAAATCTCCAAATGTGGTCTTAAGGGTCAAGATCTTCACTTCCTTCTTCATGGATCTCAAATTTTGAAACTTCTAGATTTGGCCTATAAGTGAGTTTCTGTGAAGATGACAACTTCATAAAGAAACTTCGCAACTTTGCAACTTTGCACTTCAAATGATCTTCAATTCTTCGACCTAAGTCTGAAAACAAAAAAAAAGAAAGAGTGGAAAAACTTGTTGATTGTTAGTAAATGGGGGTTTTCCTTGGTCAAACCCCTTGTTGGTAATTAAACCTTGAGATTAAATGAAATAGTAAAGAGAAATTATGAATGAACAACTTGCAATGTTACAACTCACCAAACCCTTGTTATGAAATCTGTAAACTTGTGTGAAGTGGCTAGCTTGGATATGGATCTTGAATCAAAGGAATGCTTTATATCTGTATGGAATTGAATGTTTGCTTCAATCAAACCCTACATCACAAATGTTAACTCAAAAACACACATGATGTAAGAATATCCTTGAAATGATGCTTGAATCTTGATGATGGCTCAAAGTGCTCAATGAACTACTCTAGAATGCTTTTGTGAACTTAGTTATGCTATTAGGAATGCTCTCAAAAAAGAATTGTTTGAAAATGAATGAAGGAACCTTGTATGTATACTTATCTATTCTTAATATCCCAAAATTACAACATAAAAATCTGAAATATGAATTCATTAATTAAACAAGTCTAAATATTGCTAGAATTTGAAGTTAAATCTTGAAAATATTTCAAGGGTAACTAAGATTCCCTAGGTGGAGTCTTAGTTTTGAGGTATGATACTTGGGGCACAAACTCTAAAACATGGGAGTTACCTTAAGGAAAACTTGAAATTAGGGTCCCAAGACCTTTGCGGGACAAAGACACCCTAGGTGGCATCTTAGTCTCAACCCAAGAATCAGGGACACACAACTAGAATCATTAAATTATCATTTATCCATTGATGATTTTCCAGATTAGCCAAAAAATATATATAATTCATTGAGCTTTTGGATGTAAAATAGGATCAATTAAGATGTAAATAGGGATAAATAGAGCAAGGCGAGCCCAAACAAGTGTGAAAATGTAACTTGGGTATGCATTTTTGTATACTACAATTTGTAGCGCAAGGAAGAAATTCATCTCCCCAATCATAGATATCTCAAAATATTTTTGCATATCCTCTACAGATTTCTTACACAACTTTATTTCCTCCAAAAATTATTTCATCAACATATGCAACCACAATCAAGATTTGATATTTTTCAACTTTAAAGTAAAGATTTCTATCTCAGAACCTTTCTTAAATCCTTGTTGTAACAACTACCTTTCTAACCTTGCATACCAAGCTCTAGGATCTTGCTTCAACTCATGTAATTCCTTCTTCAATCTGCAAACCAAATCTATTTTATCTAATAACTGAAATCCTTTTGGTTGTTCTATGTATAGTTATTCTTCCAATTCTACATTCAAGAAAGTTGACTTCACATCCATTTGATAAACATAAAAATTCTTATTTGTTGTAAAAGCCAAAAACATCACAATAGCTTCCATTCTTGCCACCAGAGCAAATGTTTCCTCAAATTCTATTCCTTCTACTAGTGAGTAAACTATACAAACAAGCCTTGTTTCTTATCACTTCTCCAAGTGCTCTCATTTACTTTGTTTTGAAATACCCACTTAGTTCTAGTTATATTATTTTTTGCTAGTCTTGGGACAAGTTCCCAAGTTTGATTCTTCTCAAATCTATATTAGTTCCTCTTCCCTAGGCTTGATCCAATACTCATCCTTCCATGCCTCAATCATTGTTTTAGGTTCTGATGGAACCCCTCAAAATTTCTCTTGGTTCCATTTTATTTTTTTTTCCATAATTTGGCTTTGACCCTCATTTCAGACTTAGGGTTATGTTCCTCACCATTGTTTTAGGGTTAATGTTTCCAAAACCCTTCCAAATCAACCTAAGAATATAAAAACCCTTGTGTGTTCTATTTCTATATTGACTTGTTGCCCTTGGTTTTTGGTATTTAAAGTCGCCACTTATGCCATTATACTTTTTTTATTCACCAGCCCTCTGGGTTTAGGTTTTTCGGTCACTGAATGTGTTTTTGATGCTTAAATTTTCCTATGGATGGGCCCAACTTTCATTTTTAATGACATAAGTCTTAAATCTTCATTCTTAAGGGTTAAGTTCTCATCAACCTAGTAATGGCCCCTTTTTAAGGAATAACTTTTTTGGCATGTGTAGATATGATGATCCTTGGTGACCATTTGATTGTTGCAAACAAATTGTCACTGTTCCCCATGTGCCAGTTCTATTTCATTACCTCTTATTTTATTCTCACAAGCTCATGTGTGTAATCCACGTGTTATGTACATTAGTGGGCCGGGTTACCTTGATAAATATAGAAGGTGGCATTAGAATAATATTAGAGGTTGTTATTGAGTAACGTGGCTACATTTGGGCTACTCCTTGTGTTCCCATGTTTTATTTCATATTATTTTAAACACACAGGTTGATGGGAAATGAACATGTGTCATGTCCAGAGGTGGGGCCATTCCTTCTGAAGGGACAATTGGCCAATCTTTGAGAAGTGTTGTCATACATGTTTCTATCTGGGTTGTTCCTCGTGTTCCCATCCATTCTATGCATTAGTGAGAATTGATCACATGGGTGAGCTGGAAAGGTGACACTTATTGCTCCATGGAGGAACCTGACATGATGTGAAGAAGGCATATGTTTTATGAGAATATAGATAGATAGTTGATAACAAATGACATGGGATGATCTTGTCTGCTCCCCACCATTCCATGAGTGGCCCACTTATATCTCCTGTTTCTTAGCAGACAGTTGGGAAAATTCCATGTGGAAAATTTAGAGGCCTCTGATAGAATCTGGTGGAGATATAATACTGCTAAATTTGGCCAAGACTATTCTAAGATTTAAACGACACAAAATTAGAACTGATTCTTGCAAACACATTTGAGATTGGGGAGGTACTTTTGATTGTGGCTATAAATTATGTCAAGTTCAAGTACACTTGGGAATGTGAAATTGAAATAAGGTAGAGTATGGGCTTATATTTTGAGGTTAAATCATGATCACTTCTTGTTGTCTTGTTGAGATGAAGTGCAACAGGCGAGTAGGTAAATGTGACATGATAGGTTTTTTTAAACACTAAGTGTGTGACTAATATGCAAATTAAGTATCTATCCACTTGAGTTTTCTAATCAAGGAGAAGCATCAAGTGCATGCATTTAATTTTTTCATAATTAATCATTTTGATTGATTATCTCTTGATTTGTCTCAATGTGTGATCGACGGTTTGATTCAAAATCAAAGTACTTGATGGCCAGTTCTCTCATAGAAGCTTGGCTAGAGCATTAATGTAGAGACTCTCCAATTGCTCTATTTAATGAATATTTATTTTTTGTTGTTTTCACCATTTCCTACTTGCAAGAATTGAGAATTTGGGAATGAGTGTGTGAATATTTTTTAGTAGTTGCAAGATTTGGGCTAGCTATTGTTACGTTGAGGGTGGTGTATCTATCAAGATGAAATTTGGTAGGTTACTCTATCAAGAATGGGTAAGGTGAGTGTGTGTGTCAACCCAATCCAAAGGTCCAAGAGACTCAATCTCCTTGGGTTCCAGGGTGACCCTCCCGTGAATGAACTAGGTATGCTTGAGATCCCTATGACTCCAAAAAAGAAGACAAGAGTTGATAAGACGTCTAAACGGGGTGTTCTCAAATACACTTACCATTTGAGAAATATAATTTTCTTGAAGGAATTAGTAAAAGCTAAGGAGAAGAAAATTTATAGGCCTAAGAGGGAAGTTGGGAGAAAAAATAAGTATCACCGAGCTTACATGCGCTACAACTAGTATCTCATGGCCATGACTGATTTGGTTGATTCTGAGGATGAAGTAGTGATGGATACTCCATTGTTGATAAGGATGTGAAGTGGGTGTCCTTACTCTGCTGACAAGGCAAAGTAATACCCCATTTCCTTTTTGAGGTGGTGCTCAATTTTTGGGTCCTTTGTGCTAACTTGTTCTCTTTTGTTTGGATTTTGTAATGTGTTTTTCCATTTATTTGTACCTTTGGTGGTGATGCTAACACTTCTGGGTTTGGTGTGTATGTACATGTTTTTGATGTTGCAACAAAAATACCTTTTGGGAGGTTGGTAGGTCTTCTCTAGCCGATAGTTTTATGGGATTTTTACTTTTTTCTTTCTCCTACCCCAAAAATGATTGCTTGTAACTATTTGGGGAATATTTTCACTTTCTGGTGAAATTCATTTTGAAATGAAGTGAAATGTATTGTGTAGTTCAACTCGATGCCTGTTGCTCTCTTTTCTTATAAAATAGATTTCAAGGCTGATTACAAGGGAGGTTAGTGGGTATTTTTTCTTTAGAAGAGGTCATGCACAGAGATAGAAAACAATACAAAAAATCCCTCGTAACATGTTTTGGGATGAATTCATTTAGTAAAAAAACATGGTTATTTGATAGTGATAATATAGAACATAATAGTATAAATTATTTACAATTTTCTCTCCTATGTACAAATTATACAAGATATTAATAATATAACCAATGGCTATCTTATTTGTCTCTATTTATTTCCAATAAGATGTTCTGCTCTATTCTTGCTCTTAAATTCAATGAATGTATGTTAATGCTTCAATTTAACAATAAATTTGAAATAATTCTTGTATGAGGATTTTAGTAAGAAGTAAATGGTTGAAATGTTAAGTAGGGATACTATACTGCAATTTTTTCAAGGCTTTAGGTATTTATCATGTACAAAAAAAATTATTAGATCATGTGGGTATTAGGATTCACTCCATTCCAAGAAAATGGAACTATTTTAAGTAAGGTAATTATACTGCCATTGTGATGACCCATTCAACAAATAATATCAAAACTAGAACCAATTTACTTATCAATATTGTTGTGGATGTGTGTGGAATTTAATGAATTGCATTTTCTCTTGTTTGAAGTACTACCATGAAGCTAATCCAAACCTTTAGGGTATTGGGTCTTTTAAACAATTTAAGGAGAATCATCTATTTACTTTGTGTTTGATACCAAAACATACTAGTATTTATAAGCATACTATTTAGGATTACCCTCTTGGGTTTTGCATAGCCCGAAGTGAAGAAATAAGGACCTAAGAATCCTTACTTACATGTTGGAAAATCCTTACCCTTACTAATAATTGAATTATGGAAAATTCATACGTATACAAGCAAGAATAGGTTTGTTTCTTAATAAATCACCAATAGAAATGGAAACTCCACTAGGGATGAAATTTGAAACTTGGTTTTAATCTTTCCTATCAAAGAGTCATTAAAATATTGAATTATTATTTGTAACTAGAGGTTGGAATTTGTGGAGTCTTATTTTCCCATCTGAGTCACCAATGAAAATGGTAACTCCATTGTGGATTACTTGAGAAAATCTATGATAAGAGATCATCTTGCATTGATAGAGTCATGAAGGTTCAAGACTAAAATTTCTCACTAAAGTGGGTGGTGACTCAGAAGAACTTTGTGCCAGTGTAAATTGTGTGAGAAAACTCCAATGAAATGGAGTAAGGAATTATTGAAACTTGTTCCTCTACAAAGGAGGTGGTGAATCTTTGCAAAGAACCTATTGAAGCACAATTCATAATATTTGTAAATATATCTAGGTATTTTCCCTTGTTTCAATTTGCAAGAACAAATAAATTTATATGACATTGATGCTTAATGACAGAGAAGAAATACTTTGTTCCCTATTAAGTTAATTAAGCACTATTAAAGGGAAAGGTGGCAGTTATTTTTCATAATTTTGAGGTGAAATTGGTAACATCTAAGTTGGCTTGAAGAAATATGTTTATTTTTAAAATTTTCCTTTTAGAGAGTTTCAAAGCATGTTTAAGTTATGCATTCTAAAATCATGATAAGGAAATTTACAATTGACTATGAAATTGATATTCAGAGATTGAGTTAGGATAGAAGGAGATATGTATCATTCCCCTACATTTTCTAGTAGAAAAGCAAGTAATAGTATGTAGGGTATGAATTTTTT
Source organism: Sequoia sempervirens (assembly GCA_007258455.2). NCBI lineage: Eukaryota > Viridiplantae > Streptophyta > Pinopsida > Cupressales > Cupressaceae > Sequoia > Sequoia sempervirens. The sequence continues at coordinate 693,292,012 of VDFB02271358.1, forward strand.
TTCCTAGTCTCTAAATGAGGATGTCAAAAGATTGGTTCTCATATTTACTAGTGTGTTTTATAGCTTCATGGGATGGTTTCATGGTAGAATTTGTGGAAAAAATTGATGAAAGGATTAGTCCCAATGTGATCACAAAAATATTTAGGGAAATCCAACAACAACAAGATGAGTTGGTTCCAGCTTTCAATGTTAGGTTAATGAAAGTTGTAAAAGATATTCATGAACCCTTGAGACCTAGTGATGTAGAGTGCTTAATTATGTATCTAGTTGCATTTGATAATAAGATGAGTTATTTGATAAGGGATAAGGAACCCAAGATTTTACTATAGATATGTCACACTACTATGGATATATAAAACACTATGAAATTGAACTATAGATTTTTGGACCCAATGTACTATCTAAATCTTCTAGGGTTTTTCACCTAAAAGGAGAGAGATTAGATCCAAAAATGCTAAGGGTTCACTAAATTATGCTATGCAATATGTTGTCTATGCTAAATGAATTAAAATATATGAAATTGAATGATTAAAAACAATGTAAATGAATACAAAACTAAAACCTATGCTATGTTTGAAAACACAGTTTTGTTTGCGAAGAAACTTGAAAGAACAAATGAAAATGAGAATTAAACTAAACAGAAAGTTGTTTATCAGAATAAGTGCACCTGGACAACTGAAGAAGACTAGAAAATAATCATGAATATTGATAAAGCTTGAATTTAAGTTGACTAGGACTCATTCACCACCCTAGGTGAATCAGTCCCATATTAAGACTTTTTCTTCACAGATGTTTATGATGTCCAGTCAAGAACCTAGACCTGCATTTAGATCAAGTTTGCACCTTAGGAGGGAGTCATTTTCCATGTTGGAATATGGCTTGAGGAGATTGTGTATGACCTCTAGTATTGTCATTTATGGCAACTTAAGTCATCTATAAGGTCCATAGATCTAGATTTGATCTCTCCGATAGAAAGAATGAAGAACACTACTTTACCAGAATAACAGATAAAGAACGAGGTATCCCATCAGTTTATCAATATGTATGATTCACCAATTGATTATTTTGCATTGTGGATCTTGTAAAATATGTTTTGGTACACCTACCATCATGTTTACTAACATTAGTAATGTTACCTTATTCTATGTTCTAGTTAAGAGGTCCGAAAAAAATATTTTTTTGTTTATTTGTTCATTAAGGTTGACTTGATTGTGTATTGTGTTGCGGACGTCTAAGGTAGAATTATTTTGGTGTCTCCATGTTCAAATATTATGTTTTGGGTCCTAAATAAGTCTTAGCCAACTTTTGGGAAGTACGCATCGAATATTGTGTGTGCTTGAGCTGACCGTTGGAAAATATTTCTATCTTTTGTTTAATAAGCCAACATGTGTATGAAATCTTTAAGTATCAAATATATATATGTAATAATTTGAAGTGAGAATATGTGAAAAATAATAGAAGATGTTTCAATGTGTATAGTGAATATTAGAAAGGGTTGTCATCATTATGGCATAGTTGTTTAGAGATATTTTTTGAAGTAGAGTAGGACAGAGTAGAGAAGAGCAGAGCAGAAGATGAGCAAAAAGTGTGAATATGATAGGAGGTTAGAATATGTTCAATGAGATTAAATGGAACTGTAACTAGGATTTGAAGAAGTTATTTTATCAGTTCACCCCTTTTTGTTGTAATCCAAACATTTTGTAAGGAAGTGAGCCTTCTTTTTTTGAGTAGTGAGGTCTAGGTAATGTTCCTGAATGAAAGTGCATTCCCCTTTTTCTTATACTTTTAATGTGGTATAAATTGTGGATTAACTTCCATTGTGGTTTTTCCCCTAATAGGATTTCCACGCAGAAATTTTTGTGTCATGGTGTTATGATTACTTTTCTTTTATGGTTGCATGTTCCTTTATGTTTATGTGATGTGAATGATTTTAGATCTGGTTTATAATTTAAAGTTTAAGTTGAACACCGATTCAAGCCCCCCCATCCCAGTGTTCCTTTAGTCCAACAATTGGTATCAGAGTAGGTTCCTCCTTGAAATTTTAACATCTTGAGGTGGATCTTGAAGCTATGGACTCTAGTAGTCTCAAACAATAGCTTGTCATAGCACTTGATGACCTTGATTATTTGAAGGTAGAAGTCTTGGAATAAAAAGAAATCTTGTGGATGCTAAGAAATTTATTCAATCCTTGAATGATAAAATTAGTGAGTCAAGAGAAAAGAGGAAGGAACTGTGTGACCAGCTGAAATAGAAAGAAGATAAAAGCTTGGATGATGTTCATCTAAATTGGACCCTAAAAGAGATAACTGAAGAAATGTGAAAAGCTTGCTAAGGATAATGTTGCTCTAAAGCTTGAAATGGAATCTATGGTGATGAAGCTAACTAAAGAGGTTGAAGAAAGTAAGAAGAATGAAGAAAATCTAGCTCAATCCTTAAAACAGAAATTTGAAGAATGCAGTACAATTAATAGAAGATTTATTCAGTTGGATATGGAACTACAACAATCAAGAGATCATGAACAAGAGCTTGAAAGATAGCTAGTTATTCTTAGTGGAGAACTCACTCCTACTAATGAGTACAAAGAAAAGTTCAAGATAAGTTTTTCTAAGCTTGATGAGCTAACTAAGGGATAAAAGAATGCAAATGACATAAGAGGTTTTGGATATGAAAAAGGAGAAAGCTCTGGATTAGAATAGAAGAACTTGAAAGGAAATCAGATGAATAAAGGTAGAAGACATCCAATAAGACATCCTAATGCACAAAAGTTTAATGGTGACTACTTTGTTTGTAATAAATTTGATCATATGGCTTCTTAGTGTAGAAGGAAAGAAAATTAAAATGGTTCATCATTTCCTGGTCAGTGTTTTAATTGCAAAAATTTAGGTCATAAGTCAACTGAATGCAAAGGTATGTCAAATAGTTTTATCAAAACAAGGATTGATAAATGTTATATTTGTGGAAGATTTGGGCATGTTTCTAATTAATGCAGGCCTAGAGGAAATTAGTGGAATGACAGATTCAGACAAAGAAATCATGTATGGTTCAATTGCAACAAAACTAGTCACATTGCTAAATTTTGTTGAAACAAAAATATGGATAGGAGAGATCTAGCATACAGAGGAAGAAACTTACAAATGAATGACAAGGAGAAATGAAAAATATCAGTGAAAGAGATAAGGGATCATATGAAGAAGACATGGGCGAAGAAAAGTGAATCAGAGGAAGGGAACAAGTATGAACTAGAAGCTACTTTAGCTAATTTATCTGACAATTCCTCCAGGAATTGATGTCAGGCCATTGGCCCGGGGGGAGTTTTTTAGGAAAATCATTTTCCCCAGTGTCAATTGTTAGCACCAGAATGCAAGAGATCATAGGTAGGTGTGTTAGCAGCTTCTAAATGTGCAGACAACTTCTGAACTAATAATTTGTGAAGCGGAAGATCCACATATAGATTTTGTTGTTGTTGTTTGAGAAAATAAAGCTACCAAAACTTCTACAAAAAAAGTATTAAATGCAATTAAAAGGGTTAGGTGTGCAAAGTTATAAAAAGGGTAATTAGTAATTTCATTCATCACCTTGCATTATTGAAGAATAGAAGGAGAATTCTGTAGTGAATTTTTGAAGGTGTGGAGAGTATTTGGAGGTGAATCTATTAGGTATTTTGAATTGTTTGTGAAAATCTCTCTTGTTTCAATATTCATTCTATTTGTAGAAAGAGAAAATGAGGATAATCAAGGGAATTGTAAATTTGGATGAATATAATAGTGATAAAATTAGAAATGTAAGGAATTCATTTTTGGCAAGGGAATTGAAATGGCTTCACAAAGTGAAGCACAAAAGCCTAGATATTTGGAGTGAATTTCCATTCTTTGCTAATGCAAAAATTATTAGGTTTATCTTGAACCAATTGGATGGTGATATTATAACTTTAGATAAACCCTATTACATCTCGAAGGAAGTGATTAAGAATTTAAATAGGTTATGTTATTTCAGAGATGTGTCAAAGAAGAAATTGATTTAGAACACAGAGGTTCAAACCATTACTAGTGCAATTGGTGATCAATGAGCCTTGGTAATTTAAATGATTAATGATTTGATCACAAGGCATATTGCACATGAAATTTCTTACAAAATATTTTTTAGAAATAGGGAAGGATCAACTTCGGTAGGTGCAACATAAATTTTGCATAAGATGATCATGGAAGATGAAGACTTTGATTTGTGTGGCTTACTGAAAGATCAGCTAATGGAAAAAGTTCAATTGAAAAAGGAAGCAGACTATGTGTTCAGGTTTGGAACCCTAGCTATATGCATTATGATGTATTTTTTGAAATGCTTTCCCTAGATTAACAATGTGGTATGGAAGGAAAATGAACCGGTCTATCAATAACTATTTAAATATTTTAATGCTCTGAATGATTGTGAGGTTGACTACAAAAAGTTCTTTAATGAATTATTGAAGATGTTCAGTGAAGTTAGCATTTCCCTTCTGGTGGGAACTCTTGAAGTTGGATCCTCTTCCAATAAAATGGAAACAAAAAAGAAAAGGGCTAAAAAATCTACTGAGGACACTCCTCTGGTAACCATAGTTTCTAAATCTGAGGAGAAAGGGAAAGAAGTAGTTGTCTTCAAAGTATCAAACAAAGACTCTGAAGGATACACTCCGATGGATGAACCGGTTGCAACAACTATAGAAGAAAAAGACTTAAGCAAGGGAATGGTACTAATGATAGTTCAAGAGGAAGATGGGATGAAGAAAATTGCTGATTTGTGGTTGGAAAAACCTTCTTTTGAGCAAGGCTTGATTGAGAACACTTTGGGAGAATACCTTAAACACAAAAATGTTAATGTGGATAGTTTGAAAGATGTATTTCTTGATGAAATGATTCAGTGCATAAAGGAAGAAATGACTTCTGATTCTCAATATAAAGAAGAAGATGAGATAATTCTACAACTAATGGAACAATTCAAATTATCTCTTGTTAAACTAAAAAAGAAGATGAATCAGCTGAGATAGTGTATTAATGAATCAAAAACTATCTACAATTACTGTCTTCGGTGGCCCCATGAAATTGGGAAGTACAAGGAGTTCAAGCTAGAATAAATTGAGATAGAACTTAACAAAATTGGTTAAATCTACATTATGTATTAGGAATTGGATGGTACAGTGAAGAAAAGAGTTCAATTTTTACAGTCAGAACATGCAAAGGTGCAGTACAGTAAAGAAAATATTGTGGATACCTTTTCAAAGGTGAAAGATTTGATAGAAGGAAGATTGGAGAAATTAATTGAAGTCATGAAGCAACGAGAAAAATTGGTAGAGGAAATAACAATTCCTGAGTCTCTAGTGAAAATTGTCAATCAAACATTTGCTAACAATAGCATAATTCTCATTAGTGGGATTACAGTTGACGCATGGAAGAAATTCCTTCATGTGACAAAGGAGAAATATAAGGTAATTTTCTGATTGTGGTGTTAGTCTTTGGAATTTTGAGTAAATTTTTGGGAGAATAAGCATGAGTATGGAAATGTTTTGGGGAGTTAGAAAAGGTTCTTGATTATATTTCAAAGGGCGAGATAAGTTGGAAATTTTGAGGAGATTGAAAGAATTTTTTTGTCATTGATGTCAAAGGGGGAGAGAGTGCTATGAAAAATGAATCTAATTTTTTGGAGAGAAAGAGTTAAGGGGGAGAGAGTGTTGTGAAAAATGTATCTTGAAATTGTTGAATTATGGCAGCGTTCTCATTTTTTCTTTTCACTCATGCTTCCAAGGTGTTGTCATAATAGTGGTTTACAATTCCTAAGAGAATTGAATTTTAGCTGAAATCAAGCATATTTTAGAAAATATACGGGATTTAACTTGAAAAAGTCTCCCCATTTCTAAGTGATTCCATTAAAAGAGGGCTCTGGATCAACCTACCCTCGTGGAAACCCTTGATAGAAACCCCGCCAGTTTTAAAACCATACCTGGAAACGCATCTCCTTTACACCTATCAAAATGCCGCAGACATTAAAAATCACTTTCGATTTAGCTTTAAAATCTCAAATGAATTCATTTAAAATTTGGCTCTCTAAATGAGATTATGGTATTCCTTGTGAAAAGCTATCCAATGAATATAATTTTAATATGTTTTGGTTTTGTTATGTATTTGTTTTAAGTTTTATTACAAACATAGGTTTTTCTTCATCTAAATGAATTTCTTTTGTTCTTCACATGTGGAAAATACAAGATTATCAAAAAAAATTGAAAATATGAGTGCAATTGTGATATTGAGTAAAGAGGTCCTTGATCCAACAAAAACAAAAAATAAAATTCCTGACATATACACTATACAAATGGTCATGGTCTGGAAATTGTAATTTGTTTGATCCCTGAAACTTGATTACAAGTGCCATCTTAATAAAACTATCTAACTATGGAAGCACTTAGATATTAGAGTTACAAACTCCTAAATTTGAAAGAATAAGAGACTTTTATCCTTCATGGAAAAGTTATGTGTTATACAATGTGCGTCACTTTTTAAAAATGTTGTTTTCTGAAAAAAATCAATTTTCGTGGGAGATGGAAAAAGAAGTGCAATTTGATTCCAAAAATTTTGAAAAAAATATTTTTAGAATCTACAAACAAAATTTTATGAGACTCTAGTTTGCACCATCTTCAACTTCCTCACATTTTAGCTGCTATAGGTGCCCGAATGTGAAGATTTAGTTAAAAATAATAATTTCAGTGTCCAGTTTGGCCAAAAATTGTAAACCACTATTATGGGATCACTTCCATCAATGCCAAAGGGGGAGATTAATGGCATATGGCTTGAGGAGATTGTGTATGACCTCTAGTATTGTCATTGATGGCAACCTAAGTCATCTATAAGGTCCACAAATCTCGATTTGATCTCTCTGGTAGGAAGAATGAAGAACAATGCTTTAACAAAATAACAGATAAAGAATAGGGTATCCCGTAAGTTTATTGATCTGTATGCTTCGCCGTTTTATTATTTTGCATTGTGGATCATTGAAAATATTTTTGGGTACCCCTACCATCATTTTTACTAACATTAGTAAAGTTTTATTATTCTATTTTCTCGAGTTAAGAGATCCGATAGAATTATTTTTCTATTTATTTCATCATTAAGGCTAACTTGATGTATTTATCGTGTTACAGATGTATAAGGTATAATTATTTTGGTGTCTCTGTGTTCGAAGATTGTGTTTTGGTTCCTAGGTAAGTCTTAACTGACTTTTGGGAGGTACACATCGAATATTGTGTGTGCTTGAGCTGGCCATTGAAGAATATTTCTATATTTTGTTTAAGCTGGCATGTGGATGAAATCTCTGAGTAGCGGATATATATATGTAATCATTTGAAGTACGAATGTGTAAAAAAGAATAGATATGTCAATATGTATAGTGAATATAAAAAAGGCTTGCGATCATTATGGCATAATTGTTTAGAGATATTTCTAGAAGCAGAGCAAAGCAAAGTAGAACATAGTAGAGAAGAGAAGAGTAGAAGAGGAGCAGAAAGTGTGAATATGTTCAATGAGCGTAAATGGAACTATAACTAGGTTTTGAAGAAGCTATCTTCTCAGTTCACTCCTTTTTGTTTTAATCCAAACATTTTGTAAGGTAGTAAGCCTTCTTGTTTTTGAGCAGTGAGCTCTAGGCAGTGTGCCTAAATGCAAGT
>VDFB02271358.1:693299795-693372296 GCA_007258455.2 Sequoia sempervirens
AACCCCTTGTTGGTAATTAAACCTTGAGATTAAATGAAATAGTAAAGAGAAATTATGAATGAACAACTTGCAATGTTACAACTCACCAAACCCTTGTTATGAAATCTGTAAACTTGTGTGAAGTGGCTAGCTTGGATATGGATCTTGAATCAAAGGAATGCTTTATATCTGTATGGAATTGAATGTTTGCTTCAATCAAACCCTACATCACAAATGTTAACTCAAAAACACACATGATGTAAGAATATCCTTGAAATGATGCTTGAATCTTGATGATGGCTCAAAGTGCTCAATGAACTACTCTAGAATGCTTTTGTGAACTTAGTTATGCTATTAGGAATGCTCTCAAAAAAGAATTGTTTGAAAATGAATGAAGGAACCTTGTATGTATACTTATCTATTCTTAATATCCCAAAATTACAACATAAAAATCTGAAATATGAATTCATTAATTAAACAAGTCTAAATATTGCTAGAATTTGAAGTTAAATCTTGAAAATATTTCAAGGGTAACTAAGATTCCCTAGGTGGAGTCTTAGTTTTGAGGTATGATACTTGGGGCACAAACTCTAAAACATGGGAGTTACCTTAAGGAAAACTTGAAATTAGGGTCCCAAGACCTTTGCGGGACAAAGACACCCTAGGTGGCATCTTAGTCTCAACCCAAGAATCAGGGACACACAACTAGAATCATTAAATTATCATTTATCCATTGATGATTTTCCAGATTAGCCAAAAAATATATATAATTCATTGAGCTTTTGGATGTAAAATAGGATCAATTAAGATGTAAATAGGGATAAATAGAGCAAGGCGAGCCCAAACAAGTGTGAAAATGTAACTTGGGTATGCATTTTTGTATACTACAATTTGTAGCGCAAGGAAGAAATTCATCTCCCCAATCATAGATATCTCAAAATATTTTTGCATATCCTCTACAGATTTCTTACACAACTTTATTTCCTCCAAAAATTATTTCATCAACATATGCAACCACAATCAAGATTTGATATTTTTCAACTTTAAAGTAAAGATTTCTATCTCAGAACCTTTCTTAAATCCTTGTTGTAACAACTACCTTTCTAACCTTGCATACCAAGCTCTAGGATCTTGCTTCAACTCATGTAATTCCTTCTTCAATCTGCAAACCAAATCTATTTTATCTAATAACTGAAATCCTTTTGGTTGTTCTATGTATAGTTATTCTTCCAATTCTACATTCAAGAAAGTTGACTTCACATCCATTTGATAAACATAAAAATTCTTATTTGTTGTAAAAGCCAAAAACATCACAATAGCTTCCATTCTTGCCACCAGAGCAAATGTTTCCTCAAATTCTATTCCTTCTACTAGTGAGTAAACTATACAAACAAGCCTTGTTTCTTATCACTTCTCCAAGTGCTCTCATTTACTTTGTTTTGAAATACCCACTTAGTTCTAGTTATATTATTTTTTGCTAGTCTTGGGACAAGTTCCCAAGTTTGATTCTTCTCAAATCTATATTAGTTCCTCTTCCCTAGGCTTGATCCAATACTCATCCTTCCATGCCTCAATCATTGTTTTAGGTTCTGATGGAACCCCTCAAAATTTCTCTTGGTTCCATTTTATTTTTTTTTCCATAATTTGGCTTTGACCCTCATTTCAGACTTAGGGTTATGTTCCTCACCATTGTTTTAGGGTTAATGTTTCCAAAACCCTTCCAAATCAACCTAAGAATATAAAAACCCTTGTGTGTTCTATTTCTATATTGACTTGTTGCCCTTGGTTTTTGGTATTTAAAGTCGCCACTTATGCCATTATACTTTTTTTATTCACCAGCCCTCTGGGTTTAGGTTTTTCGGTCACTGAATGTGTTTTTGATGCTTAAATTTTCCTATGGATGGGCCCAACTTTCATTTTTAATGACATAAGTCTTAAATCTTCATTCTTAAGGGTTAAGTTCTCATCAACCTAGTAATGGCCCCTTTTTAAGGAATAACTTTTTTGGCATGTGTAGATATGATGATCCTTGGTGACCATTTGATTGTTGCAAACAAATTGTCACTGTTCCCCATGTGCCAGTTCTATTTCATTACCTCTTATTTTATTCTCACAAGCTCATGTGTGTAATCCACGTGTTATGTACATTAGTGGGCCGGGTTACCTTGATAAATATAGAAGGTGGCATTAGAATAATATTAGAGGTTGTTATTGAGTAACGTGGCTACATTTGGGCTACTCCTTGTGTTCCCATGTTTTATTTCATATTATTTTAAACACACAGGTTGATGGGAAATGAACATGTGTCATGTCCAGAGGTGGGGCCATTCCTTCTGAAGGGACAATTGGCCAATCTTTGAGAAGTGTTGTCATACATGTTTCTATCTGGGTTGTTCCTCGTGTTCCCATCCATTCTATGCATTAGTGAGAATTGATCACATGGGTGAGCTGGAAAGGTGACACTTATTGCTCCATGGAGGAACCTGACATGATGTGAAGAAGGCATATGTTTTATGAGAATATAGATAGATAGTTGATAACAAATGACATGGGATGATCTTGTCTGCTCCCCACCATTCCATGAGTGGCCCACTTATATCTCCTGTTTCTTAGCAGACAGTTGGGAAAATTCCATGTGGAAAAAAATTTAGAGGCCTCTGATAGAATCTGGTGGAGATATAATACTGCTAAATTTGGCCAAGACTATTCTAAGATTTAAACGACACAAAATTAGAACTGATTCTTGCAAACACATTTGAGATTGGGGAGGTACTTTTGATTGTGGCTATAAATTATGTCAAGTTCAAGTACACTTGGGAATGTGAAATTGAAATAAGGTAGAGTATGGGCTTATATTTTGAGGTTAAATCATGATCACTTCTTGTTGTCTTGTTGAGATGAAGTGCAACAGGCGAGTAGGTAAATGTGACATGATAGGTTTTTTTAAACACTAAGTGTGTGACTAATATGCAAATTAAGTATCTATCCACTTGAGTTTTCTAATCAAGGAGAAGCATCAAGTGCATGCATTTAATTTTTTCATAATTAATCATTTTGATTGATTATCTCTTGATTTGTCTCAATGTGTGATCGACGGTTTGATTCAAAATCAAAGTACTTGATGGCCAGTTCTCTCATAGAAGCTTGGCTAGAGCATTAATGTAGAGACTCTCCAATTGCTCTATTTAATGAATATTTATTTTTTGTTGTTTTCACCATTTCCTACTTGCAAGAATTGAGAATTTGGGAATGAGTGTGTGAATATTTTTTAGTAGTTGCAAGATTTGGGCTAGCTATTGTTACGTTGAGGGTGGTGTATCTATCAAGATGAAATTTGGTAGGTTACTCTATCAAGAATGGGTAAGGTGAGTGTGTGTGTCAACCCAATCCAAAGGTCCAAGAGACTCAATCTCCTTGGGTTCCAGGGTGACCCTCCCGTGAATGAACTAGGTATGCTTGAGATCCCTATGACTCCAAAAAAGAAGACAAGAGTTGATAAGACGTCTAAACGGGGTGTTCTCAAATACACTTACCATTTGAGAAATATAATTTTCTTGAAGGAATTAGTAAAAGCTAAGGAGAAGAAAATTTATAGGCCTAAGAGGGAAGTTGGGAGAAAAAATAAGTATCACCGAGCTTACATGCGCTACAACTAGTATCTCATGGCCATGACTGATTTGGTTGATTCTGAGGATGAAGTAGTGATGGATACTCCATTGTTGATAAGGATGTGAAGTGGGTGTCCTTACTCTGCTGACAAGGCAAAGTAATACCCCATTTCCTTTTTGAGGTGGTGCTCAATTTTTGGGTCCTTTGTGCTAACTTGTTCTCTTTTGTTTGGATTTTGTAATGTGTTTTTCCATTTATTTGTACCTTTGGTGGTGATGCTAACACTTCTGGGTTTGGTGTGTATGTACATGTTTTTGATGTTGCAACAAAAATACCTTTTGGGAGGTTGGTAGGTCTTCTCTAGCCGATAGTTTTATGGGATTTTTACTTTTTTCTTTCTCCTACCCCAAAAATGATTGCTTGTAACTATTTGGGGAATATTTTCACTTTCTGGTGAAATTCATTTTGAAATGAAGTGAAATGTATTGTGTAGTTCAACTCGATGCCTGTTGCTCTCTTTTCTTATAAAATAGATTTCAAGGCTGATTACAAGGGAGGTTAGTGGGTATTTTTTCTTTAGAAGAGGTCATGCACAGAGATAGAAAACAATACAAAAAATCCCTCGTAACATGTTTTGGGATGAATTCATTTAGTAAAAAAACATGGTTATTTGATAGTGATAATATAGAACATAATAGTATAAATTATTTACTTTCCTCGGTATTATACAAGATATTATTAATATAACCAATGGCTATCTTATTTGTCTCTATTTATTTCCAATAAGATGTTCTGCTCTATTCTTGCTCTTAAATTCAATGAATGTATGTTAATGCTTCAATTTAACAATAAATTTGAAATAATTCATGTATGAGGATTTTAGTAAGAAGTAAATGGTTGAAATGTTAAGTAGGGATACTATACTGCAATTTTTTCAAGGCTTTAGGTATTTATCATGTACAAAAAAAATTATTAGATCATGTGGGTATTAGGATTCACTCCATTCCAAGAAAATGGAACTATTTTAAGTAAGGTAATTATACTGCCATTGTGATGACCCATTCAACAAATAATATCAAAACTAGAACCAATTTACTTATCAATATTGTTGTGGATGTGTGTGGAATTTAATGAATTACACTTTCTCTTGTTTGAAGTACTACCATGAAGGTAATCCAAACCTTTAGGGTATTGGGTCTTTTAAACAATTTAAGGAGAATCATCTATTTACTTTGTGTTTGATACCAAAACATACTAGTATTTATAAGCATACTATTTAGGATTACCCTCTTGGGTTTTGCATAGCCCGAAGTGAAGAAATAAGGACCTAAGAATCCTTACTTACATGTTGGAAAATCCTTACCCTTACTAATAATTGAATTATGGAAAATTCATACGTATACAAGCAAGAATAGGTTTGTTTCTTAATAAATCACCAATAGAAATGGAAACTCCACTAGGGATGAAATTTGAAACTTGGTTTTAATCTTTCCTATCAAAGAGTCATTAAAATATTGAATTATTATTTGTAACTAGAGGTTGGAATTTGTGGAGTCTTATTTTCCCATCTGAGTCACCAATGAAAATGGTAACTCCATTGTGGATTACTTGAGAAAATCTATGATAAGAGATCATCTTGCATTGATAGAGTCATGAAGGTTCAAGACTAAAATTTCTCACTAAAGTGGGTGGTGACTCAGAAGAACTTTGTGCCAGTGTAAATTGTGTGAGAAAACTCCAATGAAATGGAGTAAGGAATTATTGAAACTTGTTCCTCTACAAAGGAGGTGGTGAATCTTTGCAAAGAACCTATTGAAGCACAATTCATAATATTTGTAAATATATCTAGGTATTTTCCCTTGTTTCAATTTGCAAGAACAAATAAATTTATATGACATTGATGCTTAATGACAGAGAAGAAATACTTTGTTCCCTATTAAGTTAATTAAGCACTATTAAAGGGAAAGGTGGCAGTTATTTTTCATAATTTTGAGGTGAAATTGGTAACATCTAAGTTGGCTTGAAGAAATATGTTTATTTTTAAAATTTTCCTTTTAGAGAGTTTCAAAGCATGTTTAAGTTATGCATTCTAAAATCATGATAAGGAAATTTACAATTGACTATGAAATTGATATTCAGAGATTGAGTTAGGATAGAAGGAGATATGTATCATTCCCCTACATTTTCTAGTAGAAAAGCAAGTAATAGTATGTAGGGTATGAATTTTTTTTCCTAGTCTCTAAATGAGGATGTCAAAAGATTGGTTCTCATATTTACTAGTGTGTTTTATAGCTTCATGGGATGGTTTCATGGTAGAATTTGTGGAAAAAATTGATGAAAGGATTAGTCCCAATGTGATCACAAAAATATTTAGGGAAATCCAACAACAACAAGATGAGTTGGTTCCAGCTTTCAATGTTAGGTTAATGAAAGTTGTAAAAGATATTCATGAACCCTTGAGACCTAGTGATGTAGAGTGCTTAATTATGTATCTAGTTGCATTTGATAATAAGATGAGTTATTTGATAAGGGATAAGGAACCCAAGATTTTACTATAGATATGTCACACTACTATGGATATATAAAACACTATGAAATTGAACTATAGATTTTTGGACCCAATGTACTATCTAAATCTTCTAGGGTTTTTCACCTAAAAGGAGAGAGATTAGATCCAAAAATGCTAAGGGTTCACTAAATTATGCTATGCAATATGTTGTCTATGCTAAATGAATTAAAATATATGAAATTGAATGATTAAAAACAATGTAAATGAATACAAAACTAAAACCTATGCTATGTTTGAAAACACAGTTTTGTTTGCGAAGAAACTTGAAAGAACAAATGAAAATGAGAATTAAACTAAACAGAAAGTTGTTTATCAGAATAAGTGCACCTGGACAACTGAAGAAGACTAGAAAATAATCATGAATATTGATAAAGCTTGAATTTAAGTTGACTAGGACTCATTCACCACCCTAGGTGAATCAGTCCCATATTAAGACTTTTTCTTCACAGATGTTTATGATGTCCAGTCAAGAACCTAGACCTGCATTTAGATCAAGTTTGCACCTTAGGAGGGAGTCATTTTCCATGTTGGAATATGGCTTGAGGAGATTGTGTATGACCTCTAGTATTGTCATTTATGGCAACTTAAGTCATCTATAAGGTCCATAGATCTAGATTTGATCTCTCCGATAGAAAGAATGAAGAACACTACTTTACCAGAATAACAGATAAAGAACGAGGTATCCCATCAGTTTATCAATATGTATGATTCACCAATTGATTATTTTGCATTGTGGATCTTGTAAAATATGTTTTGGTACACCTACCATCATGTTTACTAACATTAGTAATGTTACCTTATTCTATGTTCTAGTTAAGAGGTCCGAAAAAAATATTTTTTTGTTTATTTGTTCATTAAGGTTGACTTGATTGTGTATTGTGTTGCGGACGTCTAAGGTAGAATTATTTTGGTGTCTCCATGTTCAAATATTATGTTTTGGGTCCTAAATAAGTCTTAGCCAACTTTTGGGAAGTACGCATCGAATATTGTGTGTGCTTGAGCTGACCGTTGGAAAATATTTCTATCTTTTGTTTAATAAGCCAACATGTGTATGAAATCTTTAAGTATCAAATATATATATGTAATAATTTGAAGTGAGAATATGTGAAAAATAATAGAAGATGTTTCAATGTGTATAGTGAATATTAGAAAGGGTTGTCATCATTATGGCATAGTTGTTTAGAGATATTTTTTGAAGTAGAGTAGGACAGAGTAGAGAAGAGCAGAGCAGAAGATGAGCAAAAAGTGTGAATATGATAGGAGGTTAGAATATGTTCAATGAGATTAAATGGAACTGTAACTAGGATTTGAAGAAGTTATTTTATCAGTTCACCCCTTTTTGTTGTAATCCAAACATTTTGTAAGGAAGTGAGCCTTCTTTTTTTGAGTAGTGAGGTCTAGGTAATGTTCCTGAATGAAAGTGCATTCCCCTTTTTCTTATACTTTTAATGTGGTATAAATTGTGGATTAACTTCCATTGTGGTTTTTCCCCTAATAGGATTTCCACGCAGAAATTTTTGTGTCATGGTGTTATGATTACTTTTCTTTTATGGTTGCATGTTCCTTTATGTTTATGTGATGTGAATGATTTTAGATCTGGTTTATAATTTAAAGTTTAAGTTGAACACCGATTCAAGCCCCCCCATCCCAGTGTTCCTTTAGTCCAACAATTGGTATCAGAGTAGGTTCCTCCTTGAAATTTTAACATCTTGAGGTGGATCTTGAAGCTATGGACTCTAGTAGTCTCAAACAATAGCTTGTCATAGCACTTGATGACCTTGATTATTTGAAGGTAGAAGTCTTGGAATAAAAAGAAATCTTGTGGATGCTAAGAAATTTATTCAATCCTTGAATGATAAAATTAGTGAGTCAAGAGAAAAGAGGAAGGAACTGTGTGACCAGCTGAAATAGAAAGAAGATAAAAGCTTGGATGATGTTCATCTAAATTGGACCCTAAAAGAGATAACTGAAGAAATGTGAAAAGCTTGCTAAGGATAATGTTGCTCTAAAGCTTGAAATGGAATCTATGGTGATGAAGCTAACTAAAGAGGTTGAAGAAAGTAAGAAGAATGAAGAAAATCTAGCTCAATCCTTAAAACAGAAATTTGAAGAATGCAGTACAATTAATAGAAGATTTATTCAGTTGGATATGGAACTACAACAATCAAGAGATCATGAACAAGAGCTTGAAAGATAGCTAGTTATTCTTAGTGGAGAACTCACTCCTACTAATGAGTACAAAGAAAAGTTCAAGATAAGTTTTTCTAAGCTTGATGAGCTAACTAAGGGATAAAAGAATGCAAATGACATAAGAGGTTTTGGATATGAAAAAGGAGAAAGCTCTGGATTAGAATAGAAGAACTTGAAAGGAAATCAGATGAATAAAGGTAGAAGACATCCAATAAGACATCCTAATGCACAAAAGTTTAATGGTGACTACTTTGTTTGTAATAAATTTGATCATATGGCTTCTTAGTGTAGAAGGAAAGAAAATTAAAATGGTTCATCATTTCCTGGTCAGTGTTTTAATTGCAAAAATTTAGGTCATAAGTCAACTGAATGCAAAGGTATGTCAAATAGTTTTATCAAAACAAGGATTGATAAATGTTATATTTGTGGAAGATTTGGGCATGTTTCTAATTAATGCAGGCCTAGAGGAAATTAGTGGAATGACAGATTCAGACAAAGAAATCATGTATGGTTCAATTGCAACAAAACTAGTCACATTGCTAAATTTTGTTGAAACAAAAATATGGATAGGAGAGATCTAGCATACAGAGGAAGAAACTTACAAATGAATGACAAGGAGAAATGAAAAATATCAGTGAAAGAGATAAGGGATCATATGAAGAAGACATGGGCGAAGAAAAGTGAATCAGAGGAAGGGAACAAGTATGAACTAGAAGCTACTTTAGCTAATTTATCTGACAATTCCTCCAGGAATTGATGTCAGGCCATTGGCCCGGGGGGAGTTTTTTAGGAAAATCATTTTCCCCAGTGTCAATTGTTAGCACCAGAATGCAAGAGATCATAGGTAGGTGTGTTAGCAGCTTCTAAATGTGCAGACAACTTCTGAACTAATAATTTGTGAAGCGGAAGATCCACATATAGATTTTGTTGTTGTTGTTTGAGAAAATAAAGCTACCAAAACTTCTACAAAAAAAGTATTAAATGCAATTAAAAGGGTTAGGTGTGCAAAGTTATAAAAAGGGTAATTAGTAATTTCATTCATCACCTTGCATTATTGAAGAATAGAAGGAGAATTCTGTAGTGAATTTTTGAAGGTGTGGAGAGTATTTGGAGGTGAATCTATTAGGTATTTTGAATTGTTTGTGAAAATCTCTCTTGTTTCAATATTCATTCTATTTGTAGAAAGAGAAAATGAGGATAATCAAGGGAATTGTAAATTTGGATGAATATAATAGTGATAAAATTAGAAATGTAAGGAATTCATTTTTGGCAAGGGAATTGAAATGGCTTCACAAAGTGAAGCACAAAAGCCTAGATATTTGGAGTGAATTTCCATTCTTTGCTAATGCAAAAATTA
The DNA here is from genome assembly GCA_007258455.2 of Sequoia sempervirens. Taxonomy (NCBI): domain Eukaryota; kingdom Viridiplantae; phylum Streptophyta; class Pinopsida; order Cupressales; family Cupressaceae; genus Sequoia; species Sequoia sempervirens. The sequence goes on from VDFB02271358.1 coordinate 693,309,500, forward strand.
TTAGGTTTATCTTGAACCAATTGGATGGTGATATTATAACTTTAGATAAACCCTATTACATCTCGAAGGAAGTGATTAAGAATTTAAATAGGTTATGTTATTTCAGAGATGTGTCAAAGAAGAAATTGATTTAGAACACAGAGGTTCAAACCATTACTAGTGCAATTGGTGATCAATGAGCCTTGGTAATTTAAATGATTAATGATTTGATCACAAGGCATATTGCACATGAAATTTCTTACAAAATATTTTTTAGAAATAGGGAAGGATCAACTTCGGTAGGTGCAACATAAATTTTGCATAAGATGATCATGGAAGATGAAGACTTTGATTTGTGTGGCTTACTGAAAGATCAGCTAATGGAAAAAGTTCAATTGAAAAAGGAAGCAGACTATGTGTTCAGGTTTGGAACCCTAGCTATATGCATTATGATGTATTTTTTGAAATGCTTTCCCTAGATTAACAATGTGGTATGGAAGGAAAATGAACCGGTCTATCAATAACTATTTAAATATTTTAATGCTCTGAATGATTGTGAGGTTGACTACAAAAAGTTCTTTAATGAATTATTGAAGATGTTCAGTGAAGTTAGCATTTCCCTTCTGGTGGGAACTCTTGAAGTTGGATCCTCTTCCAATAAAATGGAAACAAAAAAGAAAAGGGCTAAAAAATCTACTGAGGACACTCCTCTGGTAACCATAGTTTCTAAATCTGAGGAGAAAGGGAAAGAAGTAGTTGTCTTCAAAGTATCAAACAAAGACTCTGAAGGATACACTCCGATGGATGAACCGGTTGCAACAACTATAGAAGAAAAAGACTTAAGCAAGGGAATGGTACTAATGATAGTTCAAGAGGAAGATGGGATGAAGAAAATTGCTGATTTGTGGTTGGAAAAACCTTCTTTTGAGCAAGGCTTGATTGAGAACACTTTGGGAGAATACCTTAAACACAAAAATGTTAATGTGGATAGTTTGAAAGATGTATTTCTTGATGAAATGATTCAGTGCATAAAGGAAGAAATGACTTCTGATTCTCAATATAAAGAAGAAGATGAGATAATTCTACAACTAATGGAACAATTCAAATTATCTCTTGTTAAACTAAAAAAGAAGATGAATCAGCTGAGATAGTGTATTAATGAATCAAAAACTATCTACAATTACTGTCTTCGGTGGCCCCATGAAATTGGGAAGTACAAGGAGTTCAAGCTAGAATAAATTGAGATAGAACTTAACAAAATTGGTTAAATCTACATTATGTATTAGGAATTGGATGGTACAGTGAAGAAAAGAGTTCAATTTTTACAGTCAGAACATGCAAAGGTGCAGTACAGTAAAGAAAATATTGTGGATACCTTTTCAAAGGTGAAAGATTTGATAGAAGGAAGATTGGAGAAATTAATTGAAGTCATGAAGCAACGAGAAAAATTGGTAGAGGAAATAACAATTCCTGAGTCTCTAGTGAAAATTGTCAATCAAACATTTGCTAACAATAGCATAATTCTCATTAGTGGGATTACAGTTGACGCATGGAAGAAATTCCTTCATGTGACAAAGGAGAAATATAAGGTAATTTTCTGATTGTGGTGTTAGTCTTTGGAATTTTGAGTAAATTTTTGGGAGAATAAGCATGAGTATGGAAATGTTTTGGGGAGTTAGAAAAGGTTCTTGATTATATTTCAAAGGGCGAGATAAGTTGGAAATTTTGAGGAGATTGAAAGAAAATTTTTGTCATTGATGTCAAAGGGGGAGAGAGTGCTGTGAAAAATGAATCTAATTTTTTGGAGAGAAAGAGTTAAGTGGGAGAGAGTGTTGTGAAAAATGTACCTTGAAATTGTTGAATTCTGGCATCATTCTCATTTTTTTCACTAAGTGTTGCCATCAATGCCAAAGGGGGAGATTAATGGCATATGGCTTGAGGAGATTGTGTATGACCTCTAGTATTGTCATTGATGGCAACCTAAGTCATCTATAAGGTCCACAAATCTCGATTTGATCTCTCTGGTAGGAAGAATGAAGAACAATGCTTTAACAAAATAACAGATAAAGAATAGGGTATCCCGTAAGTTTATTGATCTGTATGCTTCGCCGTTTTATTATTTTGCATTGTGGATCATTGAAAATATTTTTGGGTACCCCTACCATCATTTTTACTAACATTAGTAAAGTTTTATTATTCTATTTTCTCGAGTTAAGAGATCCGATAGAATTATTTTTCTATTTATTTCATCATTAAGGCTAACTTGATGTATTTATCGTGTTACAGATGTATAAGGTATAATTATTTTGGTGTCTCTGTGTTCGAAGATTGTGTTTTGGTTCCTAGGTAAGTCTTAACTGACTTTTGGGAGGTACACATCGAATATTGTGTGTGCTTGAGCTGGCCATTGAAGAATATTTCTATATTTTGTTTAAGCTGGCATGTGGATGAAATCTCTGAGTAGCGGATATATATATGTAATCATTTGAAGTACGAATGTGTAAAAAAGAATAGATATGTCAATATGTATAGTGAATATAAAAAAGGCTTGCGATCATTATGGCATAATTGTTTAGAGATATTTCTAGAAGCAGAGCAAAGCAAAGTAGAACATAGTAGAGAAGAGAAGAGTAGAAGAGGAGCAGAAAGTGTGAATATGTTCAATGAGCGTAAATGGAACTATAACTAGGTTTTGAAGAAGCTATCTTCTCAGTTCACTCCTTTTTGTTTTAATCCAAACATTTTGTAAGGTAGTAAGCCTTCTTGTTTTTGAGCAGTGAGCTCTAGGCAGTGTGCCTAAATGCAAGTGCATTCTCATTTTTCTTATACTTTTAATAGGGTATAAATTGTCGATTAACCTCCATTGTGGTTTTTCCCCTAACAAGGTTTCCACAAAATTTTTTTTGGTGTCATGGTGTTATGATTACTTTTGTTTTATGGTTGCATGCTCATTTTTGCTTATGTGATGTGAATGATTTCAAATCTAGTTTATAATTTAAAGTTTAACCTAAAAATTGATCCATCCACCTTCTTAGTGTTCCTTGAGTCTAACATGCGAAGCATGGAAAATCAATCCACTTTTATATTTTTCATTCTTAAAGTTTTGTTCTGCACCTTGACACATGTACAAAATTGTTGATGAAAACTATATCTCAGATCTCATAAAATTCCTAAAAAATAGCTTAAATTTTTTTGTCTAATGGGAGTTTTCCTTGGTCAAACCCCTAGTTGGGTAATTAAACATTTAATGGAGAAACATATGAATAAAACCATAGCCTTAGATATGTTAAAGACTAGGGAAGTTTGGATCATAACAAAAACCCTATTCTATTGATCTAGAATAAGACATGCAAAGATAAGTAGTGTGATGCAAGATCTCAAACCCTAGAAAAATTACAAAACATGAAAAATATGAATGAACTAACATGCAAATGATAAACAAAATGAAAACATTAATATAAAGATAGAGTGCAAATGGAAGATGAAATCAATAGGAAACCAAGCCCTTAGGTGTGATTTAGTGGCTACTTGCACCTCTTCACCCTATATTTCTTCATGATTCACCATAGGCATCCATCATCAACCTTTTGTAATGTTGAATCTTGATAAGAAAAGTGAGCTTCAAGACCTCCAAAAACCCTACTTTGTTGTCCTAAAACTTCAAATTTACTATTGAAACTTGTTGTGGAAGACTTGACTTTATAAATTTGACTTGAAGAATGACAAATAAATAAGCAAGATGATAAAAGTATGTGTGAAAATGACTTAAAATGAGTATTTATAAGCAAAAAAACCTTATTTTCTCATTAATTAGACCTAAGAGGCCAACATTAACCAGAAATGAAAGTTAAAATGATTAAATTACCACTCAAATTTGAATTTCCCTCAAAGGGGACTCATTTTCCACCCTTGGTGAATTGGTTCCACAAAAGGGGACTCATTCACCCAAGGTGGCGAATGGGTCCCACTACTTCGTTTTGAATGTGGGTTTTCATGATATGATATAATTAAATGTTGTTTGTCAAGTTTTATGTGATTTCTAAGGTAAAACAGGCCTCTAGATCAAAATCAATGGGTCTAAGGGGCTTACAAATGTTGTTTGAAGAGTAAATGATGTAAAGGGACTCAAAAGTGGGTCTAATTATGTATGAAATTGTCTCTTTTCTCAAGAGGGTCCAATTTTCTATGACACATTTAGTCCCCACTTTAGCACCCATATGACTCAATGTGCATATGAAAGCTAAAGGACTTTGAACGATGCACCTTTTTACATAAAAGGATACTCATTCAAAAGATGGGAAAATGAAGCTGCTAGTGAAGTTAACTACATAACCACAACATCACAAACTACATTCTAAAAAAAAAAAGTTGTTAACTACCCGAAGATCCTTATGTCTAACTCTTGGGAATCCAATTCGAGTGTAGATATATGCCCCCGCTGATTCTGCTTGCTTTACGAAGGTGGAATCAAGGTAGAAATCTAACAATGTCAAATAAGAACATCATAAGGTTGTGAACTTCCAAGTACCATGCTGCATAACAATAGATTGATGATGATTTCAAGTGTGGAATCATGATTCCAATGCATTAAACAGTGTGGAAAATGAATTACCCTAGCTCTCATTATGTTGATTTCAAGAATGACTATATTATAAATTCTTGAAAATATAATAAGCGCATGTAAATAAAAAGAGATAGAAAAGTGATTGAAAGAGGAAAAAGAAAGTAATGTGTCACTTACTATTCATTTTACCTTCATGTATCTTGATAGTGATAAGTGAGAGAAGAAAATGTTGAGCAAATGGGATTACACTCCTTCGTAGCTGGATGATCTTTGTGATTTTATAATGATTATGGATAGAGGAATTTAGGGTTCTTGGTGAAAAGTTCACAAAGTGTCCCCTTTTCTTGCAGTGTCCCATTTGTTTGCAGAGTGTCCCTTTTGTGTGCAAAGTGTCCCATTCCTTCATGAAGTGTCTTGTTTCTTTGAAAAATGTTCAAAAAGGGTTCTAAAGTGTCTAGGGCCATTAGAAAAGAACACTAGATTTACTTTAACATATGTGCATGATGAAATTTGTAAAAATTGAAGAATTTTGATGAAGTTTAGAGAATTTAGTGATTATTTTGATAGGTTCCCATTGTGTCACGATAATGGCTAGGGGGAAGACAACTCACATTTTTTGTGAGATCATGTGCCAAAACTATCAGTGGTAGAGGTAGACCATTTACAATTAGTGGGTATCTATTGGGAATATATGATGCCACCCATGGGATACCATGACACCATGCTTATGGATCTATGCAAGCATTGGGATGTTGATATTTGTACCTTTCATCTTCCCACCAGGGAAATGATGATCACTCTTGAGGACATACACCACATCCTCCAAGTTCTCATTTGAGGAGAATGGGTATATTTCTAGGGGGATCAAACATTTTAGGAGAAGAAGAGAGATATGCATACTTATTGTTTAGGTGGTCCAATACATGATGAGAGGGTTAGAGCATGGATTGAGCTTCTTATACTACTATATTTGTGAGCTCTTGTGGTTAGACATATTATAATGCACACAGTGGCATTGGTTCTCAATCCAGATGGATGAGTGACACACTTGGAGGACTGGTACAATTGATACAAGGGATGTATGTGTGAATGATAGTCTATGCTTGGGGTCATTGCATTCTAGCACACTTATATTATGATCTTGGTCAGTTTGTATTTCAAAAGATTGATAGTATAGTCCATTGTACGCTTATATAGGTGTGGTTCCTTGAGCATATCAAATGTACCAGGCCTATCAAATACCCTTGTACTATAGTTGTAGGATATCCATGAGCATTTGACTATCCTTTGCAACACTTGTGGAAGTATGGGGATTTACACTTTTGGAGGGTGAGATTTGACTAGCTAGAGAAGGACAAGATCCTTTGGAGACCTATCTACTCAATTTACAGTGGCCAAATCCCATAGGAAAACTGAGGAGGATGTAAAAGGATAAGTATCTAGCTAGGAGGAATGACTATGTTGTATGACCATTCTATTACAGGTGAGTCATGTGATGATTTGGACAGGTACAAACACCACTGAGGGCATGCCCCTTCATTATACAATCAATATGGAGTGCCCGGAGGCCAAGTGATAATATGCAACTAACAATAGATCATGTTTGTGAGAGTGATTTTGATGATTCAGATCACGATCAGCCACCAACATCCAACACAGATGATGTTAGTAACACTGATGAGCATAACGAGTAGTGGTCATATGCATGACCAACTCCTATGTTCCCCATGGATTTCCCTATAGGTGATGTAGAGCTTGCAACATATGAGGGTGATGAGCTAGAGGAGAGAGAAGAGGAGGTACGATATAGGCCAGTAGATATTTTTACAAATGTTATTGATGAGGAATAACAGTTTGAGGCCGATCCTAATTATGAGGACCAAGATGGAGGAGAGGATGATGAGGAGGAATATGAGTACAAGGAGGAGCTACCCTTGAATGAGGGTAATGAGGTAGCTATTCAGGATCAATACAAGTATGGAGATTCCTCACATACTAATAGGACTAGGTCATGAGCAGTAGCTACAGTAGAAATCAGCACTCTGAGTCAAGAGAGGCTAGCACATCCTCGATGGCCCCCAGGGTGGATGAGGTTGATATTCTTCATGCATCTAGAGACATAGGTGATGATATTTTATTTTATGCATGTATTCTAATGATTTATATTTTATTTATATATATATAGCATGGTGATGTGTTATTGATTGTGTACATTGTCTATCCTGCATGAGTGACAAGAGACTGACAAAAGTTCTATCGTTAGCATGCCCCAAAGATAGTGCTTGTATCCATCAATTAGTAGGAGATGGATCTTGACTACGTGCCCCCACCAATCATCGAGGAATAGATAGAGTCACTCAGACCTTTTGAGAGATTATGAGCAGCATATGAGAATGTGAGAAGGAAACTCCATCAAGATGAGAGTGCATTACAGTCAACACAGACCTCAGTAGAGGTAAAGAGACTAAATGCAAAGCTAGAACAAACATAAGTGGAGAGGGATCAGATGACAAAGGAGCGAATTGTAGCCATTGGTTGAGTACAAAGTTTGGAGTATACTCTTAGACTTGACAATTCGCAATCCTGATCACGCACAACCATCTCACGATGTCTAGGGATTGGATCATGAGTGCCAGAACCTGAGGGGTCTAGCTCTCACAGACCAGGATGACTTTCTATATAATATGATGATGTAAAAGTTTGATATATATAGACATGAATTCTTTTGATGTTATAATGATGATGTGATTTATGTGTATGTTAAATGCAATGTGATTAATTAAATAACCTTAGGTAAAATTATTTAATTAATGGATACATTATTTAATGGGACTGATGCAATCTAATGTAAAACATATTTTAGTTTTAACATAGATACAACATTGCTAATGAGAAAAGAATATGTTAAATTAAATACACTAATAAGGCTCTAATTTAACACAACATGAATGCGAATAGTATGAATCCTAAATTAATTATATAAGGAACCTAAATAATTACCTTAGCGTTCAAGAAAAACACAAATTTAGTTTTCAAGAACAAATCAATGTGAAAGTTATTTAAAATAACGTCAAATAAGGGTATGTGTAGGATCATCATAGAAAAAATAGGACCTTAAGTGGCAAAAAATTCAGAAAAATAAGAGTTAGGCAACTTGACGTAAAAATTTGAATAAGTTATCTATATTATTTCAAAAATATGTAAGAATAGAATCTATAGAAAATTGAATGTAGTTTCTAAACTACTAGGGTTTTTTTTTAAATCTATTTGGTGAAAATTTGAAATTTCAACGTAGGAGTACTTAAATTTCAAGGAAAAAAAAGAAGTAGGTGTTTGTCTAACCACCCTAACCATAATAAAATGATAATATTTTTATATAATATTTTAGATATAAGTAGAGGAATCATGTTCCAATGTGATGCATATTTTTTGTAATATTTTTCCTATTAAATAATTAATTATGATTTATTTATTACAAATTTTAAAAAATATAAAAACTAGTATTTCTAACCACCTTAACTTGGTCAAAACTTTATGAAATTTAATTTTTCATTTTTAATCCTATAGTATACGAAACATAGAATGTGATGCATGTTTTGGATTCAAAAATGTGATACCGTTTGAAAGGTATAGATGTGTTTCAATCAGCCTATCAATCAAGACTTTAGTCATAATTCAAATAGAAAATGAGTAATAGTTACTTATTAAATTCAAAGTAAGGCATAATTTATATTGGTGGAAAGCTGAGAATCTTCTTTAAAAACCCTTTTAGTTTCATCAATTTTGGGTAAAATAAAAGTCATCAGCCACCTACCCATCATATTGCCACTTTTTGGCCCATCATGATCCTACACATACCCATAACTTTAAACAACACTGCTATATCAATCATACTATTCAAAAGGGATTTAAAGATAATACTGATGTAAATGCATGGAATTAATGGGTTCCCCAAGGGGAATTCTATAAAAATGCATTAAGAGGTAAGCACCAGACCCATAATTGGTATTGACTATGTAAGATCCCAACCAATTAGGGTTGAACTTATTTTTATCTTCGTTGTCAGCACTAGCAATTTGTTGATTTTCGATAAGAACAAAATCTCTCTTAGAAAATGATTGAGGGATGACATGAATGTTTTATTTGTATTGTAATTGTTTGATCATGCAATATGAGCTTGGAGATGTTTGATTGTGTTGATGCATTGTTCATTGAGCATCTCATGTTGATGTAATTATTGATCTTTAGAAGTGTCAATGTCAAAGATATGTCAAAGAGCAACTCACAAATTATGAATTTCTAACTCCAAGGGAATAACTGCATCAATACCATAAACAAGGCTATATGGGGTATTTCCTATTGAAGAGTGAACATTAGTTCTATAAGCCCAAAGTGTATAAGATAGTTGCAAATGCCAATCTTTATGATGCTTGGTGACAATTTTGTTGAAGATTTTGTTAAAGAAGCTTATTAGTATTTTTAGCTTGTCCATTAGATTGTGGATGATACAGTGTAGAAAAGTGATGTTGAATGTTGAATGTTTCAAGGAATTTGTGAACTTTGTTATTTTTAAATGGAGTTCCATTATCTGAAACAATTGCAGAAGGGAGTCCAAATCCACAAATTATGTGATCAAAGATGAAACAAGAAATTACTTCAGCAGTTGTAGAACGGAGAGGAATAAATTCCACCCATTTTGTGAAATAGGCTATTGTAATTATGATAAATGTGTGTCCAACAGAAGAAGGGGGTGAAATTTTTCCAATAAGATCCATCCCCCATACTAAAACCGGCCAAATGGGAACATTAGCACAAAGCTCAATAGTAGGTGCATGAATCAATTTTCTATGCTCTTGGAATTTATGACATCATTTAACTTAGGTGAAGCATTCCTTATCAATGTGTCTCCAATAATAACCCATACAAAGAAGATTTTGCACTAACAAACATCCTCCAAAATGACCACCACAGGCACCAACATGAGCCTGTTCAAGCTCTAAAGGTATTTTAGAATCTCTAATACATCGTAATAGGAGACTATTAAAGGTTCTTCTATATAATGGATTTGAAACGATTACATATTTATTCGCAAGTGTACATAGATGCTTTCGATTATTTGTTGTGGTAGGTTTGAGAATGGTACCATCTTTCAAATAGTTATATATTGTATCATACCAATCACATGAATCATCTTAGTTATTGCCAAAAATGTTTTCTAATGGATTATCAATTGAATTTTTCATGATAGGATGGATAATGAAGGTGAAATCTATGGAAGTATTGTCTGGTGATAGGAGAGAAGTTGCACTCTCCATTGCATCCACATGTCGATTATCTTTACATGGGATGTTATCAATTGTAAACTAGTCAATTTTTTCTAATAATCTCATTATAAGATCTTTGTATTTCAATAATTTTTCATGTTTAGTTTGATATGTACCATTTATTTGTTTAATGACCAATTTTGAATCACCAAATATCTTGATATGTTTAGTGTTTAAAGATAAAGTAGCTTGTAGTCTTGTGATCAAAGCTTCATACTCAACTATATTATTTATGCATACAAAAATTAATCGATACGATAAGGGAATAGGTTTTCCATCAAGTGGAATGAGTATACTCCAACACTAGAACTTTTTCTACACATAGATCCATTGAAAAATAGCTTCCATGGTTTAATATCAATGGTTAAGACATGATCATCAGGAAAGGAATCAAAAATAGGTGAAGCAAAAGGAGGAGTGTCAGCTAAGTGATCGATTAAGGCCTGGCCTTTAATTAATTTTTGTGAAACAAATTTAAGGTCAAAATTAGTTAACAACATTACCCACTTAGCTAAGCATCCTAGGAGATCTGTTTTATTGAAAAGATATTTAAGAGGATCAAATTTTGTGACAAGTTGTATTTCAACATTTAAAAAATAATGTCACAAAATAGTAGTGAATAAAAGAGCCAAACATTATTTTTCAATTGGTGAATATAGTGTTTTATAATCAATTAAAGTGTTGCTAATGTAATAAATAGGGTGATCTTTACCATAATCATTGTTTTAAGCCAACAATGTTGCAAGAGCATGGGTTGATGCAATGATGTAGAAAATAAATGGTCTATGTGGCACAATAGGTTGTAAAACAAGTGGAGTGGCTAGATATTCTTTGAAACTCTCAAAAGCCTGTTTAGAATCCTCATCCCATTCAAAAGGGATACCCTTTTTAAGGAGATGTATGAAAGGTATGGTGCGATTGGCTAAAGATGCAATGAAATGATGAATAACTTGAATTCTACCTTGTAATGTACGTAAATGAGAAATATTCTTAGGAGGTGTCAAGTTAATAATTGCATCAATTTTTTTGGTGTCCAATTCAATGCCTCTATGAGATATGAAAAATCCCATTTAATTTTTACCACTATCTATGCGAAAGACACACTTTTTCTCATTTAAGTGCATGTTGTATTTACATCTTTGTTTGAAGATTATATGAAGGACACTTACATTGTCTTGTCATGTTACCAATTTAGCTAGAATACCATTGACATAATCTTCAAAAATTTTGTGAATGTAATCTTGAAATATTAATGTCATTGCATGTTGATAAGTTGTGCCAACATTCTTTAGGCCAAAGGGCATCACAACCCAACAAAATTTTCCCCAAATAGTTGTGAAGGTAGTTTTATATTGATCATGATCGTTAATAAAGATTTGATTATATCTAGAAAATCCATCCATGAATGAAAACAAAGCATGTCTATATTAGGAAGTGGAAAATAATCTTGTAAAGAGGCTTTATTCAACTCTAAAAAAATTGTGCATATCCTAATACACTTATCGTGTTTTGCAATTGTGACAATGTTTGAGAACCAAGGAGAATAATGAATAGATCAAAAAAAGTTGCATCAAGGAGTTTTTCAAGCTCATCTTTAACACACAAGGCTATGCTTGGATGCATTTTTCAAATATTTTGAGGAACGGGTTTGGAATTTTTAGAAAGGACAATGTTAAATGCAACATAATTTTTGGGTCAATTCCTAGCATGTTAGAATATTTCCAAGCAAATATGTCAAGAAAATCATGAAGTAAAGTGGTAGTGTCTTCTTATTCTTCATCATCAAGGAACTTCCCAATCTTAATAACTTTATATTTATCATTAATGCCCATTAACAGATCAGTTATATCTCCTAAATGGAGTGCATTGGATTTAGAAAATTCTTCAGTGATATCACATGCTTCTTGCTTGGTAATATTCATGGAACAAGTAATGTTTCTATTGTAAGTAAGTTAGGATGGGTGATCAAAAATTCTTAAAATTTATTTCAAAGCCTCATCACTATCGACATACTCCCATGAAGGTGGTAGGTGATATCAAGAAAATTAGAATGTTTGATTCTAAGTTAGTGTTGAGGGTGACTTGTTATAGGATTAGTGTTTAGGGATGGTCATTGAGTAGTTTTAGTCATTTTAGAAAAATAATATTACAATATAGTTTCCATTTCTTGCATATTAGGTTCTATAGGGACACACATACCTTGCTCATGTTTTCCACACCCTTTCTAATATAACTTAATTGTTTGACAAATTTATAACCATTTCCATAAAGTCCTTCCATTTCACATCGAGTAGGTGGGGATTGGTAATCTATCTCATAAAAAAAATTTGTGTATGTTGCATTGGTTTACAAATTAGAGGAGATAGATGTTTGAGAAGATTGTTCAAAATTTTGAGTGGACATGATTGTTGGTTGATCTTGTTTTTTAGCTTTCTTTCGCGTAAGTATGTATTCGCCCATAAATGAGGGTGTGAATTCTAAGGATCCCAAATCATCACCAAATAATTTAGATACTGATTCCTTATCATTTTTTCAATGTGAAGAGGGTCGATATCGGATGTTCGAATTAATGTTTTCAAAGGACTTGTAACCCCTTTTTCAAGGTTCAATCAACTTTCAGGCTCGAGATCTATTTCAATCTGATAAATACAATTGTTATAGACACATTTCATGATATGATGAAGGGTGGAAGGCACAACATTCATCTCATGAATCCATGGTCAACCTAAAATAAAATTATACAAAAGATCATGAGGAATACCATGGATAGGAGTATGCAGAGTAACCACCCCAACCATAATAGGAAAAGTAATTATCCCAAGCAGTTGCATTGTTATATTATCAAATCCTTGAATGGAAACATAATAAGGTATGATTTGTGATATCTCAACATTTAAGTGATCAAGGAAACTCACACTATACACATTAAGGGAAGAACAATTATCTATGAGGGTGTGTTTGATACCTATGCAATTGAATCAAGAAATTATCATAAAGGAATCATGTTTATTACCAAACTCCAAAGGAGGGAGCTCATGTTGATGAAAGGTAATTTCAATATTATTTTTGTGTATAAGAGTTTCCACATCATTCAGAGTGGTACTAGGAAAAATTATGATTTGGTTTAAGGCATATTCTTTAATTGTTCAAGAAGATTATAATCCTTTATGTGTGGGCTATAACAAGGAGCACTGGGAAGATTGGGTAAGGGTAAAGAGGGTGGAGTTGGTTGTGAGGGTTGTGGGTTGTTTCAGGTGTTATATATATGAGCAACAATATCAGTAGTAGATTATTGCAATACATTGGTGTTAGGGGGATAGAGGGTGTGTCACGATTAATTAGAGAGATGAAGGGGATGTGAGGGTGGGTAAAGGAGAAGTTTAGGTTGAATTACATTAATTTCCTTGATTTTAGAAGTCTCACAACAAACCAAAGTGGATGATTTGGGTGAAATGGATTCTTGAAGAGACTCATCTATCACATGCAAATCATCACAACTAAAAGTTTGGAGATGTAAATTATCATCAAATAGTTTAAGAGAAGCATCAAAGGTTGTGAATTTTGGTAGCATAAGTTGGTCTCCAAAAACCTTAGTGGATGGATTATACAAGATGAAGTCTTGGAGAGCTTCATCCAACAAAGAAAAGTCATCACTACTAAAAGGTATAGGGGATAACGTATCATTATTTGGTTTGGGTTGCTCATGACAAGAATTAGAGGATGAGGTGAATGAGAGGATTCCATTAAGGGCTTCATCTAATTTATCAACATCATCATTACTAAGTGAATATGATGAGATGTTTTTTTCTAAATTGGATCATTTGTTTAATTGGATTAGTGGATGTGTTTTGTGATTGGTTGTTTATATTTTCTAAGGTCTCCTCAATGTAAGTTGATCTAAATGGACTATGAAAGGGCACTAAAAAGGGAACTTGCAAAAATCTAAGACTATCCATAAATTTCATAATACTAAATGAAAAAATAAACAAATAAACTAGAACAAAATAATAATTATAGAAAACAAAAATATGCAATGTAGGAAACTAAAATCTAAAAATGCTAATGAAAACTATAGAGGGACTTATTCGGCATAGGTGGCGAATGAGTCCCAAGATATGAATTTTTAAAGATTTTGATGATTTTTTTGTGTTTTTTGAAGATTTTAAAATCTATAAAAGGAAAAAACAAAATGTAAATACATAATGCTAGAATGATTAAATGAAATGAAATTTAGTAAGGAAATCTAAATAATGCTTTCACTAATGAAATATTTAAGAACCCTAAAGATGCAAAACAATGCAAAATGATGAAGTAAGGAATTCCTAAGATGTAAATGAAAATGTAAATCAGAATGATGTTATGTTCAAAAGTTGGATTCACCAAAATGATTCATAGATTTTTGGACCCAATCTACTCTAACTCTTCTAGGTTTTTTCACCTAAAAGGAGAGAGATTAGATCCAAAAATGCTAAGGGTTCACTCAAATTATGATATGAAACATGTTGTATATGCTAAATGAAGTAAACTAAATGCAATTGAATGATTAAAATGAACGTAAATGAATACAAAACTAAAATCTATGCTATGTTTGAAAAAATAGTGTTGTTTGCAAAGAAACTCAAAAGAACGAATGAAAATGCAAATTATACTAAAAAATATTGTTTCTTAGAATAAGTACACTTGGACAACTGAAGAAGTCTAGAAAACAATCTGGAATATTGATGAAGCTTGAGTTTAAGCTGTTCGGGACTCATTCGCCACCTTGGGCGAATTAGTCCTAGATCAGTACTTTTTTTGCAAAAAAGTTTTTTCTAACAACCATGAACCTAGATATTCATCTAACTCAAATCTGCACTTCAGGAGGGACTCATTCACCAAGCATGGTGAATCAGTCCACTTTTAGATTTTTGCAATCTTAAAGTTTTGTTTTGCACCTTGACACGTGTACAATAATTTCTGATGGAAACCTGATCTCAAATGTTAGAAAATTCTTGCAAAACAACTTAAAATTGTTTGTCTAATGGTTATTTTCATTATTCAAACCCATAGTTGGGTAATTAAACCTTGAATGGAGAAAAATATGAATAGAACCCTAACATTAGATGTGTTAAAGACTAGGAAAATCTAGATCATAACAAAAACCCTATTCTATTGATCTAAAATAAGACATGAAAAGATGATAGTGTGATGCAAGATATCAAACCCTAGAAACCATACAGCACATGAAAAATAGGAATGCAATGATATGAAAATGATAAACAAAATGCAAACCTTAATCTAAAGATAGAGTGAAAATGGAAGATGGAATCAATAGGAAACCAATCCCTTAGGTGTGATTTATTGGCTAGTTGTACCTCTTCACCCTATGTTTCTTCATGGTTCACCATAGGAATCCATCATCAACCTTTTGCAATGTTGAATCTTGACAAGAAAAGTGAGCTTCAAGACCTGCAAAATCCCGAGTTTGTTGTCCTAAAACTTCAACTTTACTAATGAAACTTGTTGTAGAAGACTTGAATTTATAAATTGCTCTCGAAGAATGACAAATAGATAAGAAAGATGATAAAAATATCTGTGAAAGTGACTTAGAATGAGTATTTATAAGCAACATCTTATTTTCCCATTAATTAGACCTAAGTGGTTGACATTCACCTAAAATAAAAGTTAAAATGATTAAATTCCCACTCAAATTTGAATTCTCCCTCAAAAGGGACTCATTCACCCAAGGTGGCGAATGGCTCCCACTACTATTGTTTGAAGGTGGGTTTTTGGGATATGATATAATTAAATTTTGTTTGTCAGGTTCTATGTGATTTCTTAGGTAAAACGAGCCTCTAGATCAAAATTAATGGGTCTAAGGGGCCTATAAATGTTGTTTGAAGGGTAAACGATGTAAGGGGAATCAAAAGTGGGTGTAATTATGCATGAACTTGTCTTTTTTCTCAAGAGGATCCAATTTTCTACGACACAAAAATACTCAATGATGAAAGGGTATATGGCTACAAGTGTTTATTGTTTGGGTACACATCATATAAGTGAAATATATAAGGATGAAAAGAATGATTAGTGGGATGATATTGTTGATGTCCAATCTTGTTCACCCTCACAACATGTTATTCATGGGAAGATTCAAAATAGACTTCAACAATTTTAAAATAATGATGATCAGGAGTTTTTAGTTCAAAGATTGTCCATAATGAAAAGACATGAGGGAGAATTGCCATATGAGTTGTTAGCAAGGTTCTTAGATTCCTTGCTATAAATTATTGAAAAATTATGGCCTGGAGATTCAATCTGCAATGATATATTTTGTGATATTTATGAGCTAGGGCTCAGTGCCTTGCCAAAGGAATTGAAACCTCAAGATTTTGATCTAATAATTGGTTGGATTAGAATTTCTGAAGAGGATAAGTATGATTGTTTTCAAAGAATGAGGTCTCAGGCTCATATTGGTTATTTCCATGTGGAAGATCAAGTTCCTATCCAATCAATGGATGAGGAAATTTCTGAAGAAGAATATCTATCTAGCGATGCAAATTATAATATTGTTGTGTTTACAAGTACTATTGATGTGCCTTTGAAGGTTGATGACCAGGATAGTGAAGAGGAAAATTATGATTATTCTCATGAGGAATGTGAATATTTTTATGAGGGTGGCCTGAAGGAATCCTTCTTTCCTAAAGAATTCAGTTGTACCAGTATTCATGAATTTGTGCCCTCACCAGGGGGTGAACAAATAGCACGTGGTGGATTCTTGCAATACAATTCAATTGTTTTAAAATTGGAATGCCCTGGAAATTTGGCAAATGATGAATTTTAAGATAAGAATGTTTGCATTCAGGATCTTGAGCCCAAGGTTTGTGTTAGAAATGATGGGATTGATGATGCTAGTTAGGAAGGTTTTGTTTCTGAGTGCTTGTATAAAACAGAAGTGGAATGTACAAGTTTCACGATAGAGATGGACATGATAGTTTTTAACAAAGAATATGTTAAGGAGACTTATTCGGTTGAAAATGAGAAATGTTTAAGTTATAAGAAATCCAACATAAGTGAGAAATAAAACCTATCAATTAATGATGCATTTGAATACCCTAATTCTTGTTATATCAATCCTAAACTAGTTGATCCATCCTTTGAGGCATTTTGTTTCAAGTTTAGTGATAACTGGAAGGAAGATTCAAATTGTGTCAACAATCCTAAAAAAAAAATTCTTTGATATCTAGGATGGCATGAGTAATAATATTTATGGAAATTATTCTATCTTAAGTGACAAAAAAGGTACTATGGAGTTTGAGAAATTATTTTTTTAGGAAAATAGAGCATTTGACAACATAACTATTTTATATTTCTCTAATGAATGTGAGCACCAGCTTGAATAGAAGCCTATATATGAATGTTTCTTGTTCATTACACAAAGTAAAAATGATACCAACCCTTATGATGCTAATAATCAAGTGGATTATGAGTATTTCCAATTCCCTATCTTGTTAGAAGAGCACTTACTAGGATATGATTTTGAATTGAACAAGGAAAAATCCTACATTGATTATGCTTTCTAGTTGGACATGTTTAATTTGGAAAGTACTAAATTCATGTATTTCTCCATTATGGTTGACTACAAATACTACAACATGATTAGTAGGTGGATGATCCATAAGAATATTTGTAGCTTTGATGTGATATAGATAGTGGAAAATAAGCTCTTTGGCAGGGGCAAGTATCAACCCTGAGTTTAGTGGCTTGGGGCCACTAATAAAATTTGAAGCCTACTTGAGTTGTAAGGTGCATATTAAGAACTTGTACTCTAGAGGAAATATTCAAAAAATATAGAGATTGAAGCTCTTGTTTAAGGGATTTTACAACCTATGAAAAATTGTACATGTTTTGGTTGTTTTGGTCTGGTTTTCTTGCCTAGTCCAAGTAGGTCTTGGTTTTGTTTTCTGTGTCTAGTTTTCTTCACCTAAGTTTGTTGGATCTCATCATGCCTATGAGTGGCATGCATCACCAATAGGAGCCACTGATGGAACCCATTAAAATTTCTCTTGGTTACATTTTAAATATTTTTGCATAATTCAGCGTTCACCCTTGTTTCAGACTTAGGGTTATGTTCCTCACCATTGTTTTCAGTTTAATGTTTCCAAAAACTTGTAAATCAACCTACAAATATAAAAAACCCTTGGGTGTTCTATTTTTGCATTGAATTTTTTCCATTGGATTCTAGTCATTAAAGTCACCACTTATGCCATTAGATTTGTTGTATTTACTAGCCCCATGGGTTTAGGTTTGTCAATCACTGAGTGTGGTTTTAATGCTTAAATTTTCCTATCGATAGGCCTGATTTTCATTTTTAATAACTTAATTCTTAAGTATTCATTCTTAAGGTTAAGCTCCCATCAACATAGTAATGGCCCCCTTTTAAGGAATAACATTTTTGGCATGTGCAAATATGAGGATCCCCGATGACCGTTTGATCACTACAAATAGATTGCCTTCATTCCCCATGCACATGTTCCATTTCATTACCTCTTATTTATTGTCACAAGCTCACGGGCATAAGGCACGTGTCATGTGCATTAGTGGGCCCAGTCCCCTTGATGAAGATAGATGGTGGAATTAGAAGAAGATCATAGGTTGTTATTAAGTAGCATGGCTACATCTGGGCCACTCCCCATGTGCTTGGGTTGTTTTATTTTATATTATTTAAAACACATGAGCTAACGGGTGATGGATGCATGTCATGTCTAGTAGTGGGGCCATTTTGTACAAAGGGATAGTTGGCTGAGATTTCAGGAGGATCAATGACAAGTATTGAGACACATGTTTCTATTTGGGTCATTCCCCATGTGCCTATCCATTTCATGCATTAATGATAGGTGATCACACGGGCTAGCAAGAAAGGTGAAACCTATTCCTCCATGGAGGGACCCACTAGGATGTGAAGAAGGTGTATGATTTATAAGAATAGAGATTGATTATTAATAAAAAATGACATTGATTGATCTATCTTCTCCCTACTATCCCATGAGTGGCCCACTCATACCTTTTATTTCTTAGCGATCGGTTGGGCAATAGCCACATGGGACATTTAGAGGGCTCTGATGGACCCTAGTAGAGATATAATACTACTAAATTTGGTTGAGACTATTCTAAGATTTAAACAACACCAAATTAGAACTAATTCTAGGGCATGCATTCAAGATTGGGGAGGTATTTTTATTGTGGCTATCAATTTTGTCAATTCCAAATACACTTGGGAATGTGAAATTAAAATAGGGTAGAGTACGAGCTTATATTCTAAGGTTAAATCAAGATCGCTCCCTATTCCCCTGCTGTGATGAATTGCAAGAAAATTAATTCACACAAGCGAGCAAGTAAATTTGACACAAGAGGTTTTGTTAAAGGCTAAGCATGTGATTAATATGCAGATTAAGTATCTATCCTCTCAAGTTTTATGATCAAGGAGAAGCATCAAGCACATATTTTTAATCTTGTCATAAATAATCATTTTTATTGATTATATATTGATTTGTCTCAATGTGTGATTTATGAGTGAGATTCAAAATCAAAGTAGTTGATGGCCGGTTCTCTCACACAAGCTTGGATGAAGCATTAATGTAGACACTCTCCAATTGCTCTATTTAATGAAGGTTTCCTGCTTGATGTTTCCACCATTTTCTTCTCACAAGAATTGAGATTTTGGGAATGAGTGTGTGAAGTGTTTTTAGTAGTTACAAGATTTGAGCTAACTATTGTTATGTTGAGGGTGATGTATCTATGAGGAGGAAATTTGGTACAGGTTACTTTGTCAAGAATGGCTAAAGTCAGTGTGTCTACTATCCCATTCTGAAGGTCCAAGAGACTCAATATTCTTGGGTCCTAGGGTGACCCACCCTCAAGTGAATGAACTCAGTATGCCTAAGATCCCTATGACTCTGAAGAAGAAGACAAGAGTTGATAAGAAGTCTAAACAGGGTGTTCTCAAATGCACATACCATTTGAGAAATAGAACTATCTTAGAGGAATTAGTCAAAGGTAAGGAGAAGAAAATTGATAGGAATAAGAGGGAAGCTATGATCAAAAATAAGTATCATTGGGATTACATGGGATGTTATCATTCTCCCATTGAAGTCTCAGATGATCCCTCTGATAGTGCAATTGAAATTGACTCAGGCTACTGCAAGTATCTCATGGCCATGACTAATTTGGTTTATTATGAAGATGAGGTAGTGAATGATACTCCACTATCGATAAGGATGCCAAGTGGGTGTACCTACTCTATTGACAAGGCAGAGTAATAATTAGTTTGATTTCTAAGCTAGTGCTTGGTTTTTGGGTCCTTTGTGCTAACTTGTTTTCTTTTGGCTGATTTTTTGTAATGTGGGTTTCTGTTTATTTGTACCTCTAGTGGTGATGGTGACACTTCCTATTTTAGTGTGTACATGTTTTTGATGTTGGAACAACAATTCCTTTTGGGAGGTTGGTAGGTCTTCTCCAACTTGCAGTTTTTAGGTATTTTTGTTTTCTTCTTTCCCCTATCCCATAAATGATTTCTTGTAACTATTTGGGCAATATTTTCACATTCTAGTGAAATTCATTTTTAAATGTAATGTGTAATTCAACCAGATGCTTATTGCTCCCTTGTCTTATAAAAGGGATTTCAAGGCTGATTACAAGGGAGGTCAATGGGTAGTTTTTCCTTGGAAGAGGTTATCTT
Source organism: Sequoia sempervirens (assembly GCA_007258455.2). Lineage (NCBI taxonomy): Eukaryota > Viridiplantae > Streptophyta > Pinopsida > Cupressales > Cupressaceae > Sequoia > Sequoia sempervirens. The sequence continues at coordinate 693,330,081 of VDFB02271358.1, forward strand.
ATTTGTCTTTGTTCATTTCCAATAAGATGTACTACTCTATTCTTTCTCTTAAATTCAATGAATGGATGTAAATGATTGAATGTAATAGTAAGTTTGAAATACTTCATGTATGAGGATGTTAGTAAGAAGTAAATAGTTGAGGATGTTGTAATGTAATACTTTCAAGGCTTTAGGTATTTATCATGTACAAAATTTGTTATCAAATCATGTGGGAATTAGGATTGAATATGTTCCAAGGACATGGCACTAGTTTAAGTAAGGTAATTATACTACCATTGTGATAAACCATTCAACAATTGATCTCAAAAATAGAATGAATTTAGTTATCAATATTGTTGTGGGTGTGTGTGGAATTTAATGAATTACCCTTTCTCTTGTTTGAAGCACTGCCATGAAGGTAAGAAAAACCTTTAAGGTACTGGGTCTTTTAAGCATTTTAAGGATAATCAATTGTTTAGTTTGTGATTGATACCAAAACACATTGATATTTATAAGCTTAATGTTTAGGATTACTCTCCTAGGTTTCATAGAGCCTAAAGTGAAGAAGTAAGGACCTAAGAATCCTTACTTACGTGTTGTCCAATCCTTACCCTTACTAATAATTGAATTCTAGAAAATTAATAGGTATATGGTAAGAATAAGTTTGGTTCTTAAAAAATCATCAACAGGTTCAAATTCAAAAAGTGAACATAGATTTACCTGTTCTTTATAGCTTTCCTTCTTGTCAGTACACCTTTTCTCTGATCACAAATGATCTGTTCTTCAAAATGATTCTTCTACACATACTTAGGAATTTTAGGAATCTTTTCTAAAGTTTCTTCCTCTTCAATTTGCATTTCTCTTCCCTTATTTTTTTCTTCTTCTCTATAAGAAGCCTCATTTGATTCATATCAATATATCACTGCTAAATTTTTCTATAGGTCTTCATCAACCTTGAAACTTTCACTATCAACAATCTTTCTTAGCTTCTTGTCATACCAATGGTAAAAATTTATTTTAGTAGAATATCTAGGGACAATACCTTCATGAGACCCTGCATCAAACTTTCCTAAGTTTTCCTCATCTCTTCTAATAGAGTGTTTTCTTCCAAACACTCTAAAGTATTTGATAGTAGGAATCCTTCCAGACCATAGCTCATAGGGTGTCTTTGTGTTGTTTGATCTTGCTTGCACTCTATTAAGTATGCAAATAGTAGTATGAATTTCTTCTCTCTAGTAGACTTATGGTATATTTTCTTCTTTCATCATTATTCTTGTAGCTTCTTGAATAGTTCTATTGTTTCTTTCCATTACTTCATTCTTCCAAGGATTCCTAGGGGAAGATAAATGCCTCTATTCCATGATTCTCACAAAAGACATTGAGTTCATTGGAGGTGAACTCTCCACCTCTATCATACCTCCAACACTTGATTTTAATATCTATTTCATTCTCAACCATAACTTTTAATGCTTTAATAGCTATTTTATTCTCAAGAACTTATCATAACTATGTTCCTTTGGCTTTCCCTTTGAGGAAGACATTGGTACTAAGGTTATGGTTCCCTCTATTTTCAATCAGTATTTCTTCTTCTTTGCTATTGATGCTCCTTTTTTCTCGACCTCTCTACTATTTTGGTTCTTGGGTACCTTTGAATCTCTATTGGTGTGTGTTCTAGCCCCTGTCCCATATATTCACTTCCCCCATTCAATGATGCTTTGCTTGCAATTTTTTTCAAAGGTGTGTGGTTTTTGCATAAGCTTCTTTTCTGCATCTTGCCTCTAGGTGATGGTGGTGTGATCAGGGCTTCCTTCTTTCAGACCTCTTGTGAATATTTCTTGGCTATTTGCTTGCTCTCATTTTCCTTTTGGAATGGGCTCTCATTGCCCTGTGTTGGGGTAATTTTCTCTATTTTACTTTGGAATCCTTTCTAATGTCTTAGGGCCTTTAAAGGATTGTGTCCCCTTGTTTTGGGTTCTTATTACTAGTGGGATTCTTCTTCATGTTCATTCGGTAATGACTGTTGCAAATTTGGATCATTCTTGGCTCTCTTCCTTATGTTTTTTTTTACTTCTTGTATGTTGGGGCCAAGATGTTGTTGAATTTTTTGGTGGCCATTCCTGGTTGGGTCACCAACCTGGTCCTTTGTTCCTTTGAGAATGGTTTTTTTGCGATTTCCTTATTGTTAGCTCTAGGGTTCCCCCATTTGTTTGGGGATTGAAAGTATGGTATAGCTTGTTCATTTTTTAGTGGATGTTGTGCTTCAAAAAGAAGGTTTTCTTGATTATTTTTCCTCAGCATTTAGTTTGCTCAAGATTTTTAGATGGTTTTAGGGTGAGATCTTTAGTATATGGAGGAGAGGTATGTTGCTGGGCTGAAGTAGATTGGTCTTCACTTGGGGTTCCTTTCTTTTGGTCCCTTTTTGCAGAAGTTTTCAATTGGAGTTGTCATGTTTTCTCCTTTGAGAATATATTTTTAGATTGATCAAGAGGTTTTGAGTTGAAGGGGTTCTATTTTAGCCCATTCTACTATTCCTACTTTCATCCTAGTCCACCCTTTGGTGTCTTCTTTTTTGGTAAAGTCACTTCCTATTGATGTGTTGTTGGTGGACTTGGTTGTAAGTAGTGATATTATTTTGTTGGTATCCTTCATGGATTCCCCTATTGAGGTGGAGAGTGGTTTGGCTAGAAAGACTCGATGGTGTTGTACTAGGATTTTTTTTTGGCTCTATTGTTGATTCTTCTTCAAAATTGCTAGAAAGCTTATTAGAGGTTTGTTTCCCCTTGATTAAAATTTCTTCTCTCCTAAGGTTCAAGAGACTAGATGGTGTTGAGTTTCTAGTCCTTCCTTGGGTATGACTACTATTTTGGAAGTTTTCAAATTCAATTTTCTTGTTTCAAAAGGCCTATTTCTTTAGTGGAAGTTATGGAGATTTTTTCTTGGGGGTTTCTACCCTTTGTTGAGTGTTTAAGCTTCAAGATTTCATGAGTTCCCCTGCTCTTGCAAGGTGGTGTTTTCTACATCATGTTCCTTTGTCCATGTGGATGTTTTTTTGGAAAGGTATCTCTTGTTCCCTTTGGTCTATTTTATGTTCGGTGCCAAAAACTTTTGAGTTGTTGCATGTTGGTTGTAGACCTTGGTTTAACATTTTAAGTGATTGGTTGGTGTTGGTTTTTCCCTTACTATAGGGTGGTGCTCTCTAGTGTCCCTACTGTAGGGTGTTGTTCTCTAGTCAAGTCTCCTGGGTCTAAATTGGGGTTTTCATTCCCAGCTATGTTCTAGACTAGTCTTTTGTTTCTAAAGTTCATTTTCCTTGTATTTGTTTGTATTCAGTTCATTGCTCTAGATAAAAGATTTGGTTGTTAGTGGTCCTATCTTGCCTCACTCCTCATGTCTCTTGCTTTTAGAGGTCTCTCTCTTTGGGATCCTCCTCTCTTCTACCTTGATAACTGCTTTGTAATGGGTATTGGACCTTCTAGATTTAACATAATCAAAACTTTGAATGCTTTAAAATTATCTAGAGATTCTAATTTTTCATTGAGAAAAGTATCCCTAGTCATTAGATAGAAAAATCATCAATTAATAGCATGAAATACATGTCACCTTGAATATTTCTTACTCTAGTGGGACCATAAAGATTTGTATGCACTAATTCCAATAGTCCAATAGAAGATTGTTCTTTGAATTTGAAACCTCTTCTTGCTTTCTTTCCAACTTGTTATTCCTTATGGAAAATATTGATAGTCTTTGTAATCTTTGGTAGATCTTTCATAGCTTTGAATGAAATTTTTCTCACTAGGCTATCAAAATTTATGTGACACATTCTTCAATGCCATATCCAACTCTCATTGATTTGAGTCATGAAACAATAAGCATCAACACCTTTGATTTGAAAGACATTTCCATTTTTCCTTCTTCTACTAGGAATCATAGTTCTAGAGCCTTTTTTGATCTCACATCCATGATCAACCTGAAACATAAGATTGTATCCTTTGCTACACATTTATCCAACACTCAATAGGTTATGTATGAAACCCTTAACATAAAGAACATCACTAGTGTTATGCTTACCATCAAAACTAGTTGAACCTTTTCCAAATATCTTAGTAGATGTATCATCACTAAACTTAACTAGTCTTCTTTCATATTTTTCAAGTTTAGAAAACTTACTCTTGTCACCAATTAGTATTAGCACTTGCTTTTGGATCACTTTCCTTCACACATCTATCATAGTTAGCATAATTATTTTAATCTTTTAAATCCATGAACAAGCATTCACCATCCTCGTCATCCCCATAATCAGATTCATTGTTAGATATACTGGAATATTCTCTAACATAATAAATTTTCTTAATCATCTTACCTTTGTTCTCCTTATTTTTGTCATTCAAAGGTCTATTTGGACATGTTGAAGCATAATAACTTTTCTTTCCACAACTGAAACATTTGAAAGGAAACTTACCTCTATACTTTTCAATAAACTTTTTCATTCTTCTCATAAAGTTAGATTCCACATTATCAAGATCCTCCTCATATGATTTGACAATCTTCTTTGATTTTCTAGCCTTCACAGCACTATCTAATTTTGCATTACTTGTACCAAATTCTCTCATTTTAAAAGAAGTTAAAGAACTATACAATTGATCTCTGGTATGTTGGTTCAAACTTTGTAATTCCTCAATAAAATAAAGTTTATGAAAATAAGATTTAGGAAGAGTTCTAAGTACCTTATTTCCCACTTCTTTTAGTTCTCCACTAAGACCTCTAGTGTCATTGTCAACTTCATCCACATTTTGCAAGTATCTTGTGATGTTTCAATCTTCAAAAATTCACACGGTCTCAAACATGATCTTCAAATTATACATCTTAGCTTGCTTGACCTTATCATCTCCTTCATAAATGCTTTCTAACTTGAACACCCAAATTTTTCTAGCACTTTTCAGATTCATAACTTTCACCAATTCAGAATTAGCAAGACCATTTAAACGACCATACCTTGGTCTACCATTATTTTCATAGGCCTTGATCTCATCATCAGTATTTTGAAAATCCTTAAGAGATTAGGTACAGTATATCTAGTCTCAACAAACTTCTGAATTTCAAATCCAAGAGAAACCAAAAATCTTCCATCCTTGTCTTCCATAATGCATTATCTTTAGATTATTCAACCTTGAGCTTTTAAAATAAGATATGCATCATGCCCCATCAATGCAAGCATCAATTTTTAAACCCCTCATGATATTCAAGTCATATGAAACAATCATTAATTTCTAACAACATTTTGATATTATGTATTAGATGGTGTTTTTGTAGTGTATCAAATTATGTAATAATCTGTTGACATTTCTGCATGGTTTCAAGCCAATCTTATTGACTCATATTATGTTATTGTGTTCAAATCAAGATTTCATGCTCAACCGGAATATAAAAGAAAACTATTATAGCTAAGTTTAAATTTAAAAAAAAATTGTGTTCGTATATATAGCCACCACTCACAATTTTAATACAATCTCTTTCCCCATAAAAAATAAAAAATATTTAATTAATTGACACACATCTAAAACTAGTTTTAAGAATTGGGATTTTTTTTTAAGAAATTAGAGTTTTAAAAATTATCAATTGTAAATGGATATTTAAAATTAGACTATCAAAAGTTTGAATAATTTGTATTATGTTTCATAATATATATTTTTTAAGTAGGTGAGATAAGACATATTCCAGATTTATTTAAAAAATATATATATTATCAATTTAATTTCTATTTGAAAGACAATTGAAGGGTTTAACAACTCCTTAAGATGTTTTCAAATATTTTTATTGGAAAGATTAATTATGTAATTTTGAAAATTTAATCCTTAGCTTGTCTAAGAAGCTTATCTTTCAATATAATCTCTCTAATGAAGTGTACCAATTTGACACTATAGTGTAGGAAAATGTATCTCTTTTCATTTTCACATTTCTTTGGGCCCTCCATGTTAAAATTTGTTTATTTATGCCTTAATTGGTCCTATTTTTGCATCCACAAGCCTAATTGCATGCATTTTTCTATGGATAATCCCAAATTTTAACAAATGGAAAATCATAAATCAATTTTTAGGTTGTGTTCCAATTTTAGGGATTTGGGACTCATATGCCACCTTGGACATATGGGTCCCACTTAGGTCTTGAGGCCTGATTTTAAATATTGTGTTGAACAAATCAATTCTTGAAATCTATGTCCCAAGTTTCAGCCACTAGGACTCATACGCCCAACCTGGCGTATGAGTCTTGCTTTAACGTGGACCTATTTTAAATCAAATTCTTGGTAGGATTTTATTATACTAGATCTAATGTTGGCTTGTACCATTGTAATTTCAGGAAATTAGGCATAAACAAGTATAAATACAACATTAATTCATAATTTCTCCTAGCAAGTTTTAAAGTCATCTAGCAATTTTGAGAGATCATTCTTATAGAAAGTGTATATGCATAAAATTGGTCACATCTAAGTAATCCTAACATTTAGTTAAATATTTATTATTTAATTAATTTAATTATATTGTTCATTCATTTTATTGTCCCACCATAATTGAATAAATTTATTTTATTTTATTATTTCACATGTCTACTTGATTAATTAAATGAATAAATTTTATTTATTTAAATTAATTATCATCTTCTGAATTTAATTAAATATTTTGTTTTAATTAAATTTAAATATTTCTTTTCTTCTATTTAAAACTTTCTTGTAATTAATTAAATATTTTATTTAATTAAAGATCTTCTCCTTTCTTCAAATCATAATTAAATAATTCATTTAATTATGAAATCTTCTTATTTCCTCAAAATCAAGTAATTAAATATTTATTTAATTAAGAAAAATCTACATGCACCCATAAATAAATAATTGAATTTGATAATTCATTATTTATCTTCTCAATATATTTCCATTATCTTCAAAAAATAAGATGATTTTTTTTTAATCATCTCATCTTATCTCTTCCATGAAAATTGAAAAATCCTGCTTTATTCATTTTCTTCTATTTTTCTTTCCAGTCTCATCCATCTTCGACTGTTTGATCTGTCAGGAATTATCACAGATGTTGATCAACTCAACCAATCAAAATCCTCAAAAACTCTTTAAGTACATGTGCAAATCCAAGAATTGGTTACACACACAAACATAGACACACACACGCAATTACACTTATGCATTTGCATCTTGAGCCTTCTATCAATAATCATATCTTAGCAATAATCTGATCATAGCATAGCATAATCTTGCATCTTAAATACAGTATGCATTTTAGTTTAAATCTCATTCTCTAGTAGTCCATTTCGTTGAGCTTGGCATACTAAATTTGAGAGAAACTTGAACCAACGAAACGCTGGAGAGAGAGAGCAATAAAATGACTTTGAAGAAGTTGCACTGAGAGTTTGTTTATTTTTCTTTAAGCTTCTTTGATGTAAGGCTTTATTCAATTTGTTTTGAATTCTTTATGATAGGCATATTTTCATACACACATAAAATGGCGCCCACCGTGGGGCCTATGCCCCAATTTTGAATTTTTCTTGAAGAGTATTCTAACAGGTTTCCGCGTTTTGGAGTTCAAATTTTAGAAAAAATTAGCATTTTAGCACATCTGATACTTTGTACAGTGCATCTGGGAATTTAATGCTTCTATTTTGTAGGTATTTTAGCGCATCTAGGGACTATTTCGACGCTTTTGAGAGTTAATTTAGTGCATACGAGGGATATAATAGTGCATATAGTCTCATCACATCTAGAGTTAAATTTGCATTTAATTAAAATAACACATTTAAGAATTAAAGTAGTGCATTTAAGGTAGATTTTAGAGCATTATCTGTTGTCATTTATAGATTTGAATCTGCACTTAATTAAAGTAGCTCATCTAAGGACTGTTTTAGCACATTTAGGATTTCTTGTAGCACATTTAGGATTTTCTATAATGCATTTAGGGTTTGTTTCTATGCATCGGGGTTGTAACATAAAAACAAGATTCTGAGTCTAACACATTCCGCAGACAAGATCTTTTCTTGTTTAAAATGAATCAATCTAGGATAGTCACCACACTTTGATCATGTAGTTAGAATGAACCCCATGTCGGTTGTGAAGCAATATCTTCACTTAGCTTAAATAATTGTGATTTGGTGCATTAAAATGAATTTGTTTACTCTACTTGATTGTGCTTGAAAGTGGTAGGTGACTATTCTCTCACCCTGTGCAAACTAGGTGATCAAAAAGCCAGACCCACTTTATCCCTATGTAACCCTGATGCAATAAGAAAAGTATCCTCTCCCCTTGCACAATGATGTGATCCTGGGTGTAAGAGAAATAATTATTTCCTCTAGATATTGGGCCTACCTGGGGAATTCATCACTCCAACGTGACTCAAACTGGCAATGGAGCTAAAGCCAAGCTACCCTCGATTGGTATACAAATGTGAATCTTAAGGGAAAACCTAAGATTACGAGTGCGGATGTGTCATACGAACCAAGTTGTACTCCCCAAAATCCTATTGAGCTTAACCTCTTCAGGCTGGAGTGCCTCCTAAACAGAGATTAATCTTGTGCCCCATGTATGGCCACTCGAACGAGGGTCCCGAATTAAACACCATTGTTTAGTAAACCAAAAGCCTTCTATTTTCTAGTGCAACACCAGTTGGTGTGAAGGCATCCACACTTTCGCAGTCTGTAGTAGAGGTGATCAATCCACCATGGGAGTTTCACGGGGGTTGCAAGCTTGGTTGGCCTGAGAAGAGAGTGCACTATAAGGGGGATCCCATGCAACCAAGCTTCTGAATTCACATGCTACTGATATGCAGTTGGGGAAACCCACATGGAATCTAGCAGAAATTGTCCTGGCTTTACCATAGGATGTACTTTCTTTATCTGTCTTTGGTTACATTCCATTTAATTTAGAGTATTGTTAGTGTTTTCATTCACATAAATTTAGATAAAAGATCATCCGAAATGAACATGAAAAACAACAATTGAAATCATTCACACACCTGACTTTCTGAAATCTTTGGTCCAGCAACATTTTGATATTTCTCCCATGCTTAGAGAGTGGAAATCAACAAAAAAATTCAAGAAATTAGTTTCCAATAGGATCAGGAAACCCAAGAAATAATTAGGGTACAAGAAAACATTACAAAGAATAATTTTTTTGTACAAAAGTTGACACATCTTGCTTCATTACTGTGGATTTCTTCATAGATACCAAGACTTTGTTAGGGGATTCACTGACGAGTATGTTGTAGAGCCTTTGGATTCTCGAGCTTATTATCAGAGATTAGCTCTATCTCAATGACATATAATCTTAATCAACCTCTCGAGTTTGATAATATACCACAACCTTCTATTCAATATCCATCACATCCCAGTCAAATCCTTCAGTGATCTTAAAACCTTTCTTCGAAAACAAAGATCAAATCTTAAGAGTGCACCTTTCAAACAAATTTATGATTATTGATTCAACTTCCCCAATAGGATTCTGACATCCTTCATCATTGGAAGCCACAATCAAAAATTAGGAACATCTTTGATCATATCATAAGATTCCCATCTTATCAGATCAAGATATCATCATTGTCGCACTTATGAGAACTGTGATCTAAGTTCAGAAGAACTCTTCAAAAGCATATGCCTATCTTTACAATATCTCAATACAATAAATTGAAGGATGAAATACAACAAGGTCATACCCAAAACACTCAAGAATAAGGTGAAAGCAGCAATACTCTTTACAATATAAGTCGTAATCTACTTTTCAACAATGACATGGATAACAGAGAAGAAAATCCATTCCACAACTATAGAGACATGAGAAAAGCCCATATAGATAGTGATGATGAGAAAGATGAAGAAAATCTTAGAGAGGTTGAGCAAGATCCCAAATTTCACAAAGCCATAGAAAAAAGCTTGCAACGTGATAAAGAAAAATATTTCCTCTATCTAGCTGACCAAGGAGATAAATTACATCATGACTTTGATACCGAGAATTTGAAGAAAAAACCTGAAGAAACACCCCTATCTGATCTTAGTGCTTTGAATCAACAAATTAAATCACTTGAAGGAAAAATTAAAGAGTTGCAAGGGGGAACCACAAAATAGAAATATACTCTTGAGGACATTTGTCCTTATCCTTTCGATCGAAGTCTCAACATGATTCCATTTCCCAAACATTGTGAAATTCCAAAATTTGATCGTTATAATGGGAAATTGGATCCAATCGACCATGTTAGAGACTTCTGAAACATGACTTAAGAGTTTTCTTAAGAGGACACTTACTTTATGTGTTTGTTTCCTAGAAGTATTGGAGCTCACTCTATGGAATGGCTATCAAAAATCACACCTCATGTTAAAAAATTTGAGGAATTGATTAATTTGTTCATAGTACAATATTCCTACAACCTTCAACACCAAATAACTATGATAGATCTCTGCAAATTTATGCAAAAAATTGGTGAACCTTTTATTACTTTTCTTCAGAGATGGAGAAGAATGTTTGCTAGATATCCATGTCCTGTTCCTGAAAAGCAAAAGATTGTCACCTTCATTAATAGCTTGAATTCAGAAATGAGCTATCATTTGAATTTACATTGTCCTCCCTCTTTTGAGAAATTGATTGAAGATGTTATAACCATTGAAATTGCTTTGGTCGAAAGAGGAATAATAAAACTTGACAAGGACAATCCTAGCTCATCCAATCATCACAACAATCAGGACAAGTCTAAATTTTGGACTCACAACAAGAACATGGTGAATGATGGTGTTGTTGATGTGAATCATGTCTCGACTAAGCCATTTGTTCTTAGTACTCCAAGTGCTCCTCGCAACAACAACTATAACAATGTTAACTCGGTTACAAATCAAGGAAATAATCCTCCTCATTCGAGGAACAATGTGAATCAACATTCTATTCCCAATCAAGGGACTTCCAACAATCAAGGTTACCGGGGAACCACTAACAATAAAAACTCCTTAGGGAATACCTCGAATACAAATCCACAATGCTTTTCATTCTTCTCTAGTAGAAGAACTTACACTCCACTAGGTCAATCTTTGGAATTTGCATTCAAAGAGTTGATAGCTAAAAATGTCATTACCTTGCCACCTCAATAAAACTATGAACCCAATGTGAAGCCTCCATCATGGAATGAGGCATAGTATTGTGACTATCATCGGTGCAAAGGTCATCACACAAATAACTGTCAAGCCTTGAAGAATACCATTCAAGAATTAATCAAAAATGGAACCATCACAATAGAAGGACATCAAAAATCAAATGAAGACCACCAAACATTTGGCAACCCTTTTCCTAACTATCAAAAAGGTGAGTCTTCTGGAAAAGTTGTGAATGATATTGATGATCTGATAATCAATCATATCTACACTGATGATGAACAAGTCAATGTTATTAAAGTCAACGAGAAGGTGGAATATAGAGAAGTCAATGCTACAACAAGGGAAGAAGCTAAAGTTATCTTAAAGGGTGCCTCTTCAAAATCCACTGGGCCTCCACCTCAGCATCAATATGACTTAATCAACCAACTTCAAAAAACTCCTGCTCAGATTTCCATCTTAGAACTCTTGAAGATTTCCCCAGCACATAAGGAAATTCTTGAAAAGGCCCTCGTTGAAACAACTGTATCCACTAATTTCTATGTGGACTAATTTCAAGCCATGGTAGGACACTTGTCCTCACCCACATGCCTCTCATTCTTCAAAAAAGATGATGTTTCCATAACTCATCCCCATAATTCATCATTATACTTAGAGGTCATGGTTCACAAGTTTTGTGTCAGACGAGTTCTAATAGATGGAGGTGTTGGTTTGAACATATGTACCATGAAGTTGGTTAAGGCTTTAGGATTTTCAGAGGACTCCATTGATCTCAGAAGAAAGATTACTATTAAAGCCTACAATGATGAGGAAAGAGCATCTAAGCATCTAATAATGCTACCAATCAGAATGGGACCTATTATCAAAAATAATTTCTATCAAGTATTAGACTGTGATCTTGCATACATCTTGTTGGGTCATCCTTGGATCCATGAAATACAAGCTCTCCCATCCACATATCATCAATGTCTTAAGTTTCCTTATGATGGACAGGAAATCATGATACCAGTTGATAATTCAAATATTCAAACTTGTGCCAATATCAAAGCCAGTCAAGATACTTTGGTTCCTAACAATCGAGAAGCTCGTGTTAGTACTTCTCTCAATATTGACACACAAATCAATTAGTTAACCAATAGTTTTGACAATAAATTGAAATTCAAGGACCATGGAGTCAGGGAGTACTCTCTCTGTCTTTCTAATTTATCCACATCACCTCGATCACATGGACAACCTTCTATCACAACATCAAATATCAGTAGCATCAACATCAACACAACCACCAACAAAGCCAAGCAAAAAGTTTAATGGATGATTCATCAAAGAAAAATTCCCCATGAAAGATCCTGAGGATAGAGAAATTCTAAACTGGCTCTATAAAGATGAAGATGAAGTAGTTTTTAATTTCAAATTACCAACAGATAGATATGGAAAAGGGTATTCAATCATGCAGAAAATGGGCTATGATAAGGGTCATATCAAAAAAAGAAAAGAATTAGTTGAGCCTATTCACCTTTGAGGACTTTCTGCAAAAGAGAAAACCGGATTAGGCTATGATACTAACTCAAAAGAAAGAACATCCAAACAACTACATGACACTATGTTCACATTGCAAGAAGGTTCAGATTCAAGAGAAGCATGTTTGGTAACAATTCAGAATTTTGTGCATAATAACTCTAACATAGAGTCTGCTGAATATGAATGGGATAGCATTTACAATGACGATTTCTAGAGGGACAAAGAGGTTGATGTAATACACAAGTATACCCCAACTCTAATCGAAGGTGAAGGGTTAGGGTCCCAACCATAAGAATTTGAACTACAAGGTGACTATGATTCTAGTGATACTAAGTCAGATTTAAATGAACAAGACTATCATGAGGACAATATCATCATTGATCCACCTCATATATCAGATCCTAGGGTCAACTCCGTTATGACCATAACCATAGCCGATTTCACGCAACCTAACAACTCGTTATCTTTGATCCATCCTGATCTCATTGATTGGGATTCATCTAAACCTATCGATATAGCTATGTTTCCAAGTGATGAATCTATTGTCAACTTCCTTTCCACAGATGATGCAAATGATTGTTCCAATAGTGATTTTCAGCATAGATTCTTTAATCAGGAGAGTGTCAATTCTCCTAGCTGCAAAAATAAAAATAAAAAAGAAAGATCTAATGGTGAAAACCATAATCTGGCAGTGTTAGATCAAACAAAATATAAAATAAAAAGTGTATCGGATGGTGAAAACCTTTTTAAGGAACCAAATGATGGGAATCTTGACACTCTCTCGGAGCACTACCATGAGTGATCGCCTATTTTGATTGAGCCTACAAATGTTGTCAATCTTGAAACTTGAGACAAACCAAGGATTTTACACTTAGCTGCATCAATGACAGAGAAAGAAATACCAGGGTTCATGGAATTTGTAAGAGAAAATCAAGTCAACTTTTCTTGGTCTTATGTGGACATGCCAGGTCTTGATCCTGATCTTATCATGCATCACTTGTCTATCAAACCAGGGGTTAATCCTATGAAACAAAAACTCAGAAAGATGCTCCCCCATGTTGCATTATTGGTTAAGGAATAACTGAGAAAACTCCTTGACGTGGGTTTCATAAGATCAATCGACTATGCAGAATGGATCTCCAACATTGTTCCTGTATCCAAGCCAAATAAAAGCGTCAAAGTGTTCACATATTTTAGAGATATTAATAAAGCATGTCCTAAGGATGACTTCCCACTTCCAAACATCAACACTATAGTTGATCTAACAGCTGGCCATGCCATGCATTCATTAATGGATGGTTTTTCTGGTTACAACCAAATCAAGATTGCACCTGAAGACCAGGAGAAAACAACTTTCACATGTCCATGGGGAACTTACTGTTGGAACGTCATGCCTTTTGGTCTAAAGAATGTTGCAGATACTTACCAAAGAGCTATGACTACAATATTTCATGACATGATGCATAGATTCATGGAAGATTATGTAGACGACATATTAGAAAAGTCATACACTAGAGAAGGACATCTGGAAATATTGTCCAAAATATTTGCAAGATTGGAGAAATTCAAAGTTCACCTCAATCCCAAGAAATGTGTTTTTGGGGTCACATCTAGAAAACTCTTAGGATACATAGTATCAGGAAAAGGAATTGAATTAGATCCTTGAAAAGTACAGGAAATCATGGAAATGCCTCCCCCAAGGAACATCAGTCAATTAAGATCATTACAGGGACAACTTCAATCTATACGAAGGTTCATTGCACAACTAGAAGAAAAAAGTATACCTTTCACACATCTACTACATAAGAATGTTCCTTTCAAGTGGGATGACAAGTGTGAATTTTATTTTCAACAAATCAAATAGTACTTAATGACTCCACCAGTTCTAGTACCACCAAATCCAAACAAACCACTGATCTTGTATATTGCCGCAACAAATACATCCTTGGCTGCATTGCTAGTGCAAGAAGACCATACAGGGAAAGAACATGCAATTTATTACATTAGCAGAACACTAACAAGTCATGAGCTCAACTACACTACCATCGAGAAGAATTTTCTAGCAGTAGTCTTTGCTTCATAGAAATTTTGGCATTACATGTTAACTCATACAATCAATTTTGTTTCAAAGATTGATCTACTCAAGTATCTGTTAAGCAAGGCGTCATTGACAGGAAGGTTAGCAAAATGGGTAATGATTCTGAGTGAGTTTGACATCCATTATGTTGATTGTAAAGTAATCAAAGGAAAAAGTTATCACTCATCAACTAGCTGAAGCACCACTACAAGCAGACCATCCCCTGTACATTGAATTTCCAAATGCTAATGTCTTTACTGCAAAATCCAAACAACCATTGTCCTTATATTTTGATGGTTCTTTCACTCAACATGGATCAGGGGCAGGCATAATTTTCATCACCCCCCAAGGACACACCATTCCTTGATCATATAGGACGATGTTTCCATGCACCAACAACATAGCCGAATATGAAGCATTAATTAGTGGACTTAAAATAGCATTGGAATGGAGGATTATAGAATTACAAGTGTTTGGCGACTCATAGTTAGTCATTAATCAGATCAATGATGATTATCAGACCAAAGATGAAAAATTGTTGCCATATAAAAGGTTGGTCAATGACTTCAAGAAGTACTTTGTGTACATCAAATTCACACAAATTCTGAGACTTGGTAACAAAGTAGCCGATGCCATGGCTAGGATTACATCATTGTTACAGCTCACGAAAAATTAGGCTTGCTATGAATTTATGGTGGAACAATCATTTACACCTGCTTATGACACTCTTGAAAGACAAATCATTTGCCACTTGGTGGGATCCGATTCACCTTGGTATGGAAAGATTTATGCTTACCTAAAAGACGATATCTTACCACCAGATTTATCCCATAACCAAAAGCAAAAATTTATCCACCAATCCTCTCGCTACACTCTTATCGCCGACACCCTTTGTCGTTGTGGTCTTCATGGTACTCTACTTCGATGTCTTGAACATGATGAATCTGATAAAGCTTTACAAGAAGTTCACATTGGCATTTGAGGTACTCATTTGAGTGGATTGAACTTATCCAAGAAAATGATTAGAATGGGTTACTACTATCCTACAATGGAGAGGGAATCATTCACTTTTGTGAAAATTTTCTCAAAATTCCAGATTCATGGGAATCTCATTCAAGCTCCTACACAAGAACTTCAACCATTTACACCAACCTGGCCATTCTCTCAATGGGGGTTAGACTTAGTTGGAAAGATTCATCCTTCATCATCGAACAGGCATAAGTTCCTCATCATAGCCATAGAGTACTTTACCAAGTGGATTAAGGCAATACCTCTTACTAAAGTTACTAGCAAACAAATATCATAATTCATACTCAACTATATTATTTGTCAGTATGGCATTCTTAACTCCATTATTATATATAATGGATGACATTTCAAGAATCTAGATGTTGATGAACTTTGTGAGAGATTTCATATTCAACATAGATATTTAACACCTTACTATCCACAACGGAATGGCCAAGTAGAGGCCTCAAATAAGACTATACTAAAATGTTTAAAGAATACTATGAATGATTTAGGGAAAGATTGGCACGTTCAACACAATCCAGCCTTATGGGCCTACAAAACTAGTGTATGCACGCCAATAGGAGCAATGTCTTATGCTCTTGTCTATGGAACATAAGCCATATTACCTTTAGAAGTTGAAATACCCTCACTCATAGTTTCACTAAAAGGTCTCACAACAGATGATGAATATAGAGGTTCCCGACTCCAAGAGCTAGAACTCCTAGATGAAAAAAGACAAAGAGTAGCTGACCATTTGAAAGCATACAAATAGATGATGTCTGGTAGCTATAATCACAAAGTAAACCCACATACATTTTAGGTGGGTGATTTGGTTTTGAAATAAAATCCATGAAATCAATAAGACAGAGAAAAGAAAGGAAAGTTCGAACTAAATTGGCTAGGTCCTTATGTGGTTATCGTAGTCTACAGTTCAAGATCCTACAAGCTATCGATGCCAGAAGGGGACCTATTTAACGAACCCATCAACAAAATTCACTTGAAGAAATATTATGTTTCAGTCAGTTATCATCATCCATAAGTGTCTTGAAGAAATACAAAAAAATAAAAAAATGTCCTAAAGAAATACAAAAAAATCAAAAAATATCCTGAAGAAATACAAAAAAAAAATGTCCTCAAGAAAATACAAAAAATTAAAAAAAATTAAAAAAAATCGTCATAGGGTGAAGACCTGGCAACAGGATATCTATTGACAAGAAAAATGCAATAAAAACAAATAGTGAAAATCTGGCAAACAAACACTATTTGTAGCTCTCCATGTATTAGTTCATGTTTTGCATTTGGCTTCTCAGTCTTGATTTTATGCATCATTCCATCATCTTAGGGCCATACCAGCATCATGTTGCCATCATTTGCCTAGAACGATAACGTCTTACCATGGCTTAATTATTGTACATATTCATTTCAGCAATTTATGTTAATACTAGGGGCAAACGTTGACATATTGGGGCAATCAACTTTTAGGTTTTACCGAAACAACTAGACAATGACATCAAATCCAATCATGCAAACAAACAATCAAATCCTATGAACAACTATCTAATCATTGATCCAAAGCACAACAGTTTTCAGCTAGGTACCATATCATGACTCATATCTGGATGATCTAAAATCTGAATAATTTTTGGCATAGCAGTACTAAATTTTGAACAATGGTTGTTTAATTTTTGATATCATCTCTCTGGAGCACACTCGATGATGTAATGAACTAGAGTGGTGAGGAAAGAGGATGATTTTTCTTTGTCTACTATCTTGAGGTTAACTATCCATCTATAGCAAATATGTTGCAAGACATGATTTCCAAAGTTTATTATTGATCATAGTTCCACATTTTCATCAAAAAGTGATTAGTCTTTGTCTGTTTATGCAAGAAATGCTCAGGTCATCTCGGTTCAATTATACCTTCATGCTTGTGTTTGCTTGCTATATCAAAAATCATGAAAGTTGTACTCAGGTCATCATTGGTGCTAATTTCCCCTTTGATGCTTGTACATACTTCCAACATTTTAAAATGCTCTGTGATGATTCAAGAAAGCTAACAAATGGCTCAAAAAATGGTTGGTTTCATTTAGTTGCATTTCATCTCGCTCATTGTACATATCTGCATACTCGATTTGCATCAGGGTTTTGAAAGGCTAACAAAAAACATTAACGGTTGCCATGTCTCTTTGGACTATTTGTGGAGGATATTTGGACAAATTCTTTATCATTTCATTATCATTTCATCTAGATCCTATCATTTATCATTTATCATCAATTTCCATATCATCTAGATCCTTTATCATTTCATATCATTCAAATTCTTCATCATTTCATTATCATTCATTTCATTATCATTTCATTTCATTATCCTCTATCATTTCATTTCATTTCACTTATCACTCATGACTTCATTATCATATCATTTATCATTTCATTATCATTATCATTTCATATCATTCAAATTCTTCATCATTTCATTATCATATCACTTTCATTTTCATTTCATTATCATTCATCTCATCATTTCATTATCATTGTCATTTCATATCATTCAAATCACTCATCATTTCATTATTGTTCATTTCATTTCATTATCATATCACTCATCATTTCATTATCATATCATTTATCATCTCATTATCGTTCATTTCACTATCATTTGATTTTATCATCTATCATTTCATTTTATTATCATCTATCATTTCATTTCATTTTTATCATCTATTATCTCATTTCATTTCAGTTTGTCTTGTTATCATTCCTTAATCTTTTCATCTATTTTATCATTCTCATTTTTCGTATCATCATCATTTACCATAATTTTTATCATTATAGCATTATCATCTATCATTTATTATTTTTTTATCATTATTATTATCATTTCATTAGCATATAATCACATTGTCATTTCTAAACATCTCATTTCCACTCGTTATCACTTATCATTTTCACTGCATCACATTGTAATACTTATCACTTATCATCTTATCATACATCTCATTATTATTAATCATTTCACTTCATATTTTTATTCATTATCATTTATCATTTGTCACATTCCATTCGAATCATAACTTTAATCAACCTATCATTTTTTATATCAATTCATATTACAAATTCATGATGCATATCATAAACACAACATTCATTTTCCATCATATTACCATTATTTACTGGAATTTGAAAATTAAAAAAAACAAACATTCCATATGTACATTTTCATATCATTTTCCAAACAACATTTTCATAAAAAAATATCAAATATCCCATGAAATATTCTCATAATCACATCATCAGTCATCCACCTACATAACATCGTTAGTACACATCATCAATTATTTTTCATTATCATCATAAAAGCATCATATCAAATCATCCTGCATATCATGTTATTCATCAAATCATTAAAACAAATAATCTGTAACATATAGAAATAAATGCATATCACATCATCATCTCATACATGCACATCATCATCAAAAATCATCGCCACTGCATATCATCGCTCATCATAAATGATACAAATGTCTAGTGTCCAATGAAACTAAAAATTCCAAAGACAAATACATGGGATATGATCAAAATCACTATACATGCTCCAAAATTATATGCATGTGTGAAATACATCTACATCACAACATCATAAACTAGCTGGTCGATGCCCCTGATGGAGCTAGTCCAGAAGGAGGTGGTCTGCCACTAGTACCTATGTCTAGATCCCACTGAGGCCCAGTAACCCCCATGGTCTATGTGGCTATCCGTGACCTACTCTTGGTACTACTACGAGATTGTGGGAATGGCTCTCTGCACTCGGGTGGATACAACTCCTCATATCTGACACAGTAGTACTCTTCCTCCCTCGCCATCTCCATGACCTCTGAAATAGCCTCTCCCAAGGAGGCACTCTCTACGGTACCCATAAGCCTCTAAGCAACACCCTTGGCCTCCACTACCCTCCATCTTGATGCATCCCTCTTTGTGATCAACTGGGCTATTTGTGGGTCTAGGGCAGGCTGAGATACCTATGCCTATGCTAGCTCTGACTGTAACTGTGTTATCAAACTCTGTGCTTGACCTAGCTAACCCTGAATAGTCTGCGCCTAGGCCTCCAACATGTCTATCTATTCCTACTATGAAGAGGAGGAAACTATGATAATGGTCCATGGTTTGCCATCAGATCTAGTCCGCCATATAATCTGAGCATTAACTAGGCTATCAAACCTCTTCCTCACTACCCTCTCCACCTCCACTCCACCATCTCCCCCATCATCCCCATCATTTGAGCTATCCTCATCTCTACATCCCTCCTACTCATATTTGTCCCCCTCCTCCTCGTCTCCACTCTCCTCCTCTCCTCCACCAACCACCTACTCTCCACCAACCACATCCTCTTGTCTCTCCACCCCTAGCTATTGTACTACTACAATGGGCCCTGACTCATCTGGGCATGTAAGTCAAGGGAATCGATGTGTGTGGAAATACACTAGGTATTCATCTAACATACCTACATATATCACATCTGGCCTTTATGCCCATACCTTAGGTTGTAAGTTAGAATACTTTGTATATGATACCTAGTATGTAATACATTGTCCCCATCCAGTGTCATCCTTGCACCGCCCATAGTGAGCAACGCCCTGTGGCATCCCTTGTGTGTATCCATACTATCTCTAAACTCGCATGACCAAAAATATCTCAATCATGTATGGGGTCCATCCTATTAGATATCAGGGCATATAGAAAAATGGCATCTCCAAATGATTTGTGTCCCAGGGCTCGCAATCTATATATGACCTCCATATAACTGCATCCACATCATCTAGCACATGCCGTCAGTACTCCAACTTACCCAACTTGGGCTAGACAAGTGCACCTGAATATGCATATACATATGGCCTACTTGGTGGCCTAGCTCTGGCACACTCTGGCCTCATAATTGCAATATGCTCCCATGCCCAGATCTAGAGTAGAGTCACACCACTAGCAAAACTAGTCGATCCTCGGTATACTGCTTGATGTAGATCATGATACAAATCAGCCAAAATGCATCGCCCCTAGGGATACCTCTGTGGCTGAGTCACCATCTACTCTAGCATCCTACCCCAACCAACTAAAAATCCCTTCAACCAATGGTTTGGTCAAAGGAATCCTCCAATGAATGCACCCAACACAACAACTAAGGATGGATATCTATTGAAATCTGCCCACGACACCCAATATCCTGCTATTGACATATCACCACATATGCTCTTCAGTGCCTCAGTCCCTCTTATCTCCTTGTGGTCATAAACCATAAGGGAACCTACCACAGGAGTTCCTAGAATTTGATACAGATCCTCGGGCGTCATGGTCATCTCACCAGTCAAAAAATGAAAGGTGTTATTATCAGAGTGCCACCTCTCTGCCAATGTAGTCAACAATCCCCTGTTGACTTGAATCCCTCACGGGATAGTCAACAAAGATCCCAACCCATAGTCACCTATCCACTGTATCTCTATTGGAGTCGGCTCTCCTACCTGATCCCAACATATTGAGAAATGCTCTCTAATCTGGAGGTTTTCAAAAACCTCCTATTTTTTGGTCATCACAAGGACAATTAATCTTACTCATACCAATGACTCATATCATGTGCTCTATCTATCAAGTGAACTATATCAGTGACCATATCATGTAATCAATCATATCATGCAATCACAGTTGCATCTATCTATCTGAATATCAAATCAATCTACTCTATCATTATCATACTATTTCTTTTTCTTTTTTAGGAAAGCCAATTTATCAACAATCCATTCATTTTTTCCATTTGTACTTCTGTCATGAATGCAAATATGTTTGAAAACCATCATCTACTATTTGGTTTCTATCATAGAAATAAAATTTATCAGACATTTACTCTTTTCTTTTCATTCTTGAGAAGTAAAGTTATGAGGAAATTAGTCAATCAATCTACTCGTTATTTTAAATTTTTGGGAAATAAAATTATCAGTTATCTACTCTTTGTTTTCTATTCGGGGAAGCAAAGTTATCAATTAATCATCATATTTTCTATCATTTCTATCCATATCAGCATGATGGAAAACTAATTTCTCTATCTATTGACCAAGGAAGCAATGTATACACCATCATTTTTCATCACAATCGCATTCTGCAAAATTTTTCCTAGATGTGCTAATATGTGCCTCCGATGCGTTGAAACTCGAAAGCACTACAGTTTACCTCGTAAGCACTAAAACTCATTATGCACGCTTTTGCACCATAAAAGCACTAATTTTTTTCCTATAAGCGCTAAAACCCTATATGATCTAAGATACCCTGTGGATGCACTAAGTATTCAAACCCTAGATGTGCTAATACACCTCTATTGTGACAAATCCCTAAATGCACAACTCTATGCCTTAGATGAGCTAAAGTTTTCTAGCTAGAATTCACTCCTATAAGTGCTAATCTACACTTTGTATGTGCTAGAAAACCTAATTTTACCCCACACCTATATGCGCTAAAGAACACCATAGATGTGCTATGGAAATTTTTGAATGCACTAAAATAGGTAGGCGGATGCACTAAAACTTTTTTTTTCTCTAAGTCCACGCAAAAAAGCTTAAAAATTGATCAAAATCACAAAATTTTGAATCATAAAGGGTTCAATCGACTCACCGGTGGTCTATACGTAGCTGGTCTCTATTACCGGTGGGCCCACTCGAATCTATGCCTGTGAAATGGAATTTACATCTCACCAAGTCACTATCAGAGCATAAAAATCACTATAGTAAAAGGGTGAAAATTATTTCCACTTTTACTCCTTTCACCTTATATGGGTCAATCAAGGTGGGTTTTTGGTGGCATTTTATTTTCTATCACTTTATTTTTTTGCCAGTGGCATCTTTTACACCAATTATCAGGAGCTAAATCACTGAATCACTAGCAAAATGTCATCATCCAATCAAGTATTGTTTATCACATTTTCAAAATATCATCATCTGTGATTTACCTCCTGAGGGGGCATCATCAGCATTAGCATCAAAAACATATCAAGGGCAAAAATTTTATTTTCTTTCAATTAATGCATTTCACACATCACTTCAAAGAGGGGAAAAATGTATATGCATAAAATTGGTCACGTCTAAGTAATCCTGATATTCAATTAAATATTTATTATTTAATTAATTTCTCTAAAGTCTTCTACATGTAATTAAGTTTAATTAATTTAATTATATTGTTCATTCATTTTATTCTCCCACCATAATTGAATAAATTTATTTTATTTAATTATTTCATATGCCTACTTGATTAATTAAATGAATACATTTTATTTGTTTAAATTAATTATCATTTTTTGAAATTAATTAAATCTTTTCTTTTAATTAAATTTAAATATTTCTTTTCTTCTATTTAAAACTTTCTTCTAATTAATTAAATATTTTATTTAATTAATTTCATACACATGTCATTTCTTTAAATTTAATTAAATATTTTAATTAATTAAAGATCTCTTTCTTTCTTCAAATCATTTTAAATATTTCATTTAATTATGAAATCTTCTTATTTCCTCAAAATATTAATTAAATATTTATTTAATTAAGAAAAGTCTACATGCACCCATAAATAAAAAATTGAATTTGATAATTCATTATTTATCTTCTCAATATCTTTCCATTATCTTCTAAAAAAAGATGATTTTTTTTAATCATCTCATCTTATCTCTTCCATGAAAATGGAAAAATCCTGCTTTATTCATTTTCTTCTATTTTTCTTTCCAGTCAATTCCATCTTCGACCATTCGATCTGTCAGGAATTATCACAGCCATTGATCAACTCAGCCAATCAAAATCATCAAAAAACTCTATAAGTACATGTGCGAATCCAAGCATTGGTTACACACACAGACACACACACACACACAATTATGCTTACACATTTCAATCTTTAGCCTTCTATCAATAATCATATCTTAGCAATAATCTGATCATAGCATAGCATAATCTTACATCTTAACTATAGTATGCATTTTAGTTTAAATCTCATTCTCTAGTAGTCCATTTTGTTGAGTTTGGCATACTAAATCTGAGAGCAACTTGAACCAATGAAACACTGGAGATAGAGAGCAATAAAATGACTTTGAAGAAGTTGTACTGGGCGTTTGTTCATTTTTCTTTAAGCTTCTTTGATATAAGGTTTTATTGAATGTGTTTTGAATTCTTTATGATAGGCATATTTTCATACACACATAAAGTTTATGAGATCAAGAGCATTCAAGAGAAAATCATCAAGCATTTGGAGCAACATTCAAAATTCAAGCATCATGCCAAATTATTCATGTATCATGTGTGTTTTTGAGATAACATTTATGATGTAGATTTCATTATTCAATCAAGCATTCAAGAAAAAAAATTCCAACATTCAATCAAGAATGAAGATCCACATTCATGCTAGCCATTTCATACAAGTTTGCAACCTTTATTTCAAGGGTTTTGTGATTTGCAACATTGCATTTGTTCATTCACCATTCCTTCATGTTATTCTATTTCATTTCAAGGTTTAATTACCAAAATGTGGTTTGACCAAGGCAAACTGCTATTCCCTAACAAAACAACATTTTTCCCTCTTGATGTGTGTTTACAGATCTAGGTGAATTTGAACTTGAAGTTCTTTTGAATAAAAATTTGCATAAGTTGTCGAAGTTGTCATCTTCTTGGAAACTCACCTACAAATCGAGAAATTTAGACTTTTCAAACTTGAAGATCGGACAAGGTAGAATCTATAGAAGATCACTAGAGTCTATGTAAATATCAGTCAAACCCTAGTACTAAGACTAAATCACCCATATGTGCATATGATTCCCTATATATCCCTTTTTTGCATCTTTTGATAGATCCTATATAGTCACCAAAAGATTCCAACTTCTACCCAGATTCCTATAGGACAAATTGTCCCATCTTGGTGTATCAATCCTAGTGCACCTTAAAACAACAATTTTCAAGGTTTTTAGATCATTTTTTGACCCCTCCATTTTTCCAAGTACATTTTTGTTTCATGCTCTTTTTCAATTTTATTTAATGTTCTCAAGTTTCTAGGGTTTTGAGCATGAGTGTTTTCATTTCTCCTTTGAAACTTCATTCTAATGGTGAACCCCCATTTAATCATAGCAAGGAAGCCCCTAGTCCTTCCCTTAATTGAGTCACTTGGTTGAGGGATCTTGGTTTCCTAATGAACTATGGTGTGAAACAGGTCCCAAAGTTCCATCTCCTAAAAGGTGGACACCTTATTTTCCTTTGGTTCATTTTGGTAAACCTGACCTTTGGACCCTTGAATTTTTTATTTAGAGAACATTGTATTCTTAGATATAGATTGCATTAACTTTACATTAGATTTACATTAAGTTGAATTTCATTTAGGAATTCTAAACATTGCATTAGTGAAAAGTGCATACAGGATGCATTTCTGCATCTTGCATCATAAAATTTCATTGGAAAACTATACTTGTAAATAGTCATTTGAACATACAACCTAGAAACTTTAAAATCAACTCAAAATTTGTTGAATCTAATTTCAAAATCTTAATATGGGACCAATTCACCCATTTGGGTGATTTAGTCCCTGCACATGTCTTTTCTTCATATTTTTGGGTAATTACAGTGTTCTTTGTTTTTCACTATTTTAAATTGTCAAAAACCCTAATTGGGACTCATTCACCCACTTGGGTGATTTAGTCCTAAATTAGGTTTGAATTTAAATTTTACAACACTAAAATCTTGTTATTTGTGCTTGTGCTTGTTGCCTTTAGGTTATTGTTTCAGTTTGTAGAATTACCGTGATTAGCAATCATTTTGAAATTGCTTTCATTTCAAGTACATGTTTCAATTGTGGTCAGAATTAGATTATTGTGCTTTGGTTTCATTTCCAATTTTTTTTCATAGATTGATAAGATTATATTACATTTGGAATTCATTAGAAAATTAAAAAAAAATCAAAAACATCAAACCAAACAAAATAGAAACTAAATGGTGAATTTTGGACCCTTTAGTTGCATTGACTTTGACATGTTAGGTGAAGGCCTTGAGGACTTAATCTCACCTAGATAATCCATTAAAACTTTGATGCAAGAGGATGCTCAAAAATAAAATCATGTTAATCCTAATTTTTCTTCTCCCAATACCTCTCATATTTGTGACAAAGGTATTTTGGTGTTAGAAGACCCAATCATTGAGCATCATCAGAATCTTGTTGTAGTGTAGTAAAATGCATACCCTTGCATTTTCACACTTGTTTGGGCCTACCTTGCTTTATTTATTCCTATTTATGTCTTAATTGGTCCTATTTTGCATCCACAAGCCCTATGAATTATATCTTTTTCTGGCTAATCCTGAAATTCTCCAATGGATAAACGATAATTTAATGATTTTGTCTGAGTGTCCCTAATTTTTGGGTTAGGACTGGAAAACCACCTAGGGTGTCTTTATTGCCGAAAGGTCTTGGGACCTTGATTTTGAAAGCACTTGAATATGTCCCATTTTGGAGTATGTGCCCCAAGTTTGATGCCTAGGTACTAAGATGCCACCTAGGGCGTCTTAGTGCCCCTTGAGATATTTTGAAGATTCAATTTCAAATTCTTGTTGGATTTAACCTCCTTTCATTAATTAATTCATATTGGATTGGTGTTATGTAATTTTAGGATATTAAACATAAATAAGTATAAATACAAGGTTCCTTCTCTCATTTTCTCCTAACAAGAAATCTAAGCATCCAAGCATTCAAGTATTCAAGCATTCAAGAGCAATTCATCAAGCATTTGGAGCCATCATTAAGATTCAAGCATCATATTAAAGATATTCGTGCATCATGTGTGTTTTTTAGGTTACATTTGTGATGTAGGGTTTTAATTCAAGCAAACAATTCAAGTCCATATCTATCAAGCATTTCTTTGATTCAAGATCTATATCCAAGTTAGCCACCTCACACAAGTTTGCAGACTTTACAACAAGGGTTTGGTGAGTTGTAACATTGTATGTTGTTTATTCATCATTTCCCTTCATAATTCTATTTCATTTCAAGGTTTAATTAACAACAAGGGGTTTGACCAAGGAAAACCCCTATTCACTAACAATCAACAAGTTTTTCTCATCTTGTATATTTCTGATTGCAAATTTAGGTTGAAGACTTGAAGATCATTTGAAGTGCAAAGTTGCATTGCAAAGTTGTCATCTTCATGGAAACTCACGTACAAGTTAGATTTGAAATTTTCAAAACCTAAGATCAAAGAAGAAGGAAATACAAACATCAAGCCTCGGGACCATATTCAAAGACACCAGATATTCCAAATGGTACTAAGACAATAGTAAGGGTGTCTTATTCCTCTCGCGGGTATTTTTCATAAATTCTTCTAGATCCAATTTTGACATCTAAAGATTTTGCATCTACCTTGAAAAACAACAGTTGTACTAAGTCAATAGTAAGGGAATCTTAGTCATCCACAACACTTTTCATCAGCTTCTTTACATTTCTAGAATCCTCCCAACATTTCCAGGCTTCCCAAGTACACATATCATAACTTCCTGTTGCATAATTTCATCATTTGCACTCTTCATTTGGCTTGCATTACTAGTTTTTGTGAGTTGAATGTTAAGTTGTCTTTTCCAAGCTTATCCTTGCTGGTGAACCCATTGAGGTCGAACCTATAGTTTTTCCTACCCCTATCCATATCATGCCAAGACCTCTTTCATACAACCTTCTCCTAGGGAGACCATGTATTAATGCTATGAAAGGAATCACATCTACTCTTCAGTATGCAATGAAATTTGAGTACAACAAAAAGATATACATGGTTGAAGAAAATGAAAAAGGTTAGAAATCACAAGTTAAACATGATCATAACACTTCCAACTCCCCTAATACTTTCATTCCAATCTCAAAATTAGAACCTATACAAGTCACTATTAATGCTAATTGTCTTCCACCTACCACAAAAATCTTTAGTGATGATTGAGGGTTGTTATATTTTACGCCTTGTTTCAATGAAGAATCACAAATCTCACCCTCAGAATCCAAAGAGTCATATACAAACGATTCATTTTTAGACGCATGCTTTAGTGACGACTACAGTTCATTAGATTTTACACCCTCCTTTAGGGGAGAGTATGAAATCTCACAATCTACACCTAAATATCTTGTGTTTCATGTTCTCAACTTGGCTCTACATCAACACCATCACCCCATGTTTGTGATGGGGACCCTCCAGCCCCCATCCCTCATGAGAGGAAGATACATAACTCTAAGAAACTTGAAAAGGATTTGTGTTCTCATGAACCAGTCAATCCTTCTCCAAAACATAAAACCCCTTTGTATGAGTTGGAAGAATGTTGTGGTATTGGATAAAAACCCCTTTCTAAGCATGGATACAATGAAAACATGAAGAAAAATGATAGAGAATAAGTGATTTCTATATCATACCTTTTCAAGAAAGATCTGGGTTTACCACCTCTATCTCCATCTTCATCTATGAACTTATCATCTATTGTGTGTATGGCAACCTGTGCTAAGAAAGAAATATCCCCTAATGTTGATCAAGATAGTGTCTTATTGACACTCCGCCAATATTACATGATATATCTCCCTCCAAAAAAATAAAAGAAATTTTACTACAAGAGTTCATTTTGTGAAATATCATAGAGTTCATGGTTCTTCTACTAATGAATGTAACACTTTGGGTAATAAAATTCTACATCTTAAGGATTGTGGTGCTCTTCCTTGTGTTGAAGAACCTAGTTCCTCTAATTGATATTGACTTTCAATTTTTTTCATGAATCATCTCGGCTCACCTTTGTCTTGCACTAAATGGGGGAAAGGGGGTGAGATATCCTTGTCCACGTATGGAACTTGTCATTGTATCTTTTGGCTAGTTGAATGACTTACATGTATATATGTAAGAGAAATCTTGGCATGTGGATGACATGCCTTAGGTTTTCTCACATGTGGCATACTTTTTATGTTTAGTATTACATTATGGGGGAAACTTTTTATCTGTGATGTTTTTTTATTCAAGAACATATGACTTGGCATAGAGCTTTCCAAATAATATCTCATGTATTCTTCTACTTGAAAGAAATTTCTCACAACAATTGTGTTAGAAACCACTTTAAAGTGGGGGCATTCATTAACAATATCTTTTGACATTCCTCTTGTTTCATTGTGTGATTTAATTTCTTCTTGTGATATGTCCTTTTCTTGGTGGTGTCATTAAGTTTTATTTCCTTTGAGAACATGATATTTCTTTGATTTTTCCTCTCTTGGAGACATTATGCATGATGTTACCTAAGAAGAGACCTTACATGTACTAAGCAAAGTCCCCTTGAACAAATCTTTACCTGCATATTGTTCAAAAACATGAAGTTTTACTTTATGGTGCCTTATCAAAGTTATCAAGAGGTATAACTTTTGTATGGTTAGTACATATGGCAGTCGACCATAGGCATGACTTTCCCATAGCCACTTGCTTATTTGGGTGTGGGCGCATACTAGTCATGTACATATGTGTCTCATTGTGGGCTCACCTAGTGGATACTGGATTCCATTAGCTCATGTAAGCATGTGTTTTTTTTGCATATTAGACATCATGTTCCACTTTTAAGTGGTTTTTTGGAAAAAAAACTAAGTCTTGATCCACATCGACTTGGAAAAATAGCCGAGGATTGATCCACCCTTTTTAATTTATTTTTTTGTTTTCTATTTTTCTTTCTGTTAGTCATTGGCATTGTATGTTTGTATATCTTGTCTCTTTTTTGCATCTCATACACCTTTTTTTTTGTCTCTTTGTGCTTATGTTGGTTACAATTAGGACCTTGGATCTTGGGGGCTTGGCCACATCCTTTGATCTTTGTTATCCTATAAAATCCACATTGGTACAATTGGACCCCTCTTGATGAAAATTTGTCTACTTTAGTGTGAGTTTGATGCAAGGTCATCATTTCACTAAAGTGGCACTAAATGTAGTGTAGAAAAATGTATCCCTCTACATTTTCACACTTGTTTGGGCCCTCCTTGATAAAATTTGGTTTATTTATGCCTTAATTCATCCTAATTTTTCATCCACATGCCTAATTAAATTTAATTTTCTATGGATAATCTCGCCATTTAACAAATGGAAAATCATAATTCAATGTTTTTGGTTGTGTTCTAGATCTAAGGTCTCACCTAGGTCTCAAGGACTGATTTTAAATGTTTCATTGAACAAATAATTTCTTGAAATCTTTGTCCTAGGTTTTAGCCACAAGGACTCATACGCCCAACCTAGTGTATCAATCCTCCTTTAACTCAGACCTATTTTAAATCAAATTCTTGGTAGGATTTTACTATCCTAGATTTGATGTCAGCTTGTAGTGTTGTAATTTCAGGAAATTAGGCACAAACAAGTATAAATACAAGGTTATTTCGAGCAATCTCTCCTAGAAATTTTTCAAGTCATCTAGCAATTTTGATCTATAGCATTTTTATAGAATTTTATGAGATCAAGAGAATTCAAGAGAAAATCATCAAGCATATGGAATAACATTCAATATTCAAGAATCATGTCAAAGTCTTCATGCATCATGTGTATTTTTGAGCTAACATTTGTGATGTAGGTTTCATGATTAAAGCAAGCATTCAAGAGAAATCATTTAAGCATTCAATCGAGAATCAAGATCCACATTCATGCTAGCCATTTCACAAAATTTTGTAGTCTTTATTTCAAGGGTTTGGTGTGTTGCAACATTGTACTTATTCATTCATGATTCCTTCATGTTATTCTAGATTTCATTTCAAGGTTTAATTACCAAAATAGGGTTGACTAAGGAAAACCCCCATTCCCTAACAAAACAACATTTTTCCCTCTTGATATGTGTTTGTAGATCTAGGTGAATTGGAGCTTGAATATCCTTTGAACAAAAATTTGAAAAAGTTGTCAAAGTTGTCAAGATGTTGTCATCTTCATGGAAACTCATCTATAGATCAAGAAATTTAGAGTTTTCAGACTTGAAGATTGGATAACGAGGAAGCTATAGATGATCACTAGAGGCTACTCAAACATCAATAAAATCCTAGTAACAGTACTAATTCACCCATCTAGGCATACGATTCCCTATATAGACCTTTTTCAATCTTTCTATAGATATTGAACAATCACCAGAAGATTCCATCTTCTACCTAGATTCTTATAATAGGACTAAATCACACATCTTGATGTATCAATCTCACTACACCTTAAAACAATTTTTTTTTAGCATTTTCAGATCTTGTTTTCACCTCTCCATTCTTTTAGGTACTTTTTTTATTTCATGTTTTTTTCAATTTAATTAAATGTTCTCAAGTTTCGAAGGTTTTTTGCACAAGTGTTTGTATTTTTACTTTGCAACTTCATTCTAATGTTGAACCCCCATTTAAGCACACTAAGGAAACCCCTAGTCCTTCCATCAATTGAGTCACTTTGTTGAGGGATCTTGGTTTCCTAATGAACTAAAGTGTGAAATAGGTCCCAAAGTTCCATATCCTAAAAGGTGGATACCTTATTTTCCTTTGGTTCAAACACATTGTATTTCCATAATCTATTACAATATGATTTATTGTTTTTTTGAAAAAATATGAAAACAATGTTTAGATCTACAGTTTCTATTCTAGTAAATGGAGTCCCTAGTGGATCCTTCCCTATTTGGAGAGGCCTTTGATAGGGGGATGCTCTCTCCCCTTATCTATTCATAATAGTGGTCAAAGTTTTTCAGAGAATTTTTTTCAAAATGTTTTACCAAAAAATTCTTATAGGTGTTAAAGCTAGTTCATCACTACCACCACCTCCCATCAACAATTGTGGGTGACACTATCTTGTTTGGTGATGCTTTGGTCATGGAAGCTACCCATTGGAAAAAACTATAGAAAATTATGCCTGTGCCTTAGATTAACACATCAACTTTATGAAGAGTAAGATTTATTTCATCAATACAAATCAAATGGTTAAAGATATAGTTACAAGTATCTTGGGATGTTAATCTAGAGCTCTTCTATCATCCTACTTTGGATTTCCCTTAATTTCTAAAAATCCCCCAAATACTTAACAAATAAATTTCCTAGTTGGAAGGTTTAGGTCATTAGCCAAGCTGGAAAACTTCAACTCCTTAAATCTTCCTTTCAAAACATTCCTATGTATTTTCTGTCCCTATTTAAGATTTTTTCTTGCATCTCCTATAAAATTGAAAAAAATTGTAGAGGAATTTTCTATGGACGATAACAAAAAAGTACAAGATTTCCATGGTTAGTTAGGATAAAAAAATTATTCCAAAATAGTTTGGGGGCCTTGGTATTAAAAAGTTGAACATTTTTAACAAAGCTCTCCTTGCCAAAATAGGATGGAACTTTCTTCAAGATGAAAAATATTGTCCTATTATCTTTAAATATAAATACCTTGGTAATGAGGGCGAAAGAAACTTCCATTTCTTTAAGTTTCCAAATGGCTT
The DNA here is from genome assembly GCA_007258455.2 of Sequoia sempervirens. NCBI lineage: Eukaryota > Viridiplantae > Streptophyta > Pinopsida > Cupressales > Cupressaceae > Sequoia > Sequoia sempervirens. Next base: position 693,362,268 of record VDFB02271358.1, read on the forward strand.
AGTTATCTTGAAGAACTTGGTAAAAACAAGAAATATCATTAAGAAGGGGATCAAAGGAAGAGTGGGCAACAATTTGAACATTTGTTTATGGGAAGAAATTTGGACTAGTGGCCCTGCTCTTTCCTCCTTTAATAAGTTCAATCATAAATTAAACAAAGGGTTATTCAGTCCAATGGTGAGTTCCTCAATAATTATATAGACTAGAGAAATTATTCCCCGAAATGGAAAAAATTTAAGAATAGGTTTTTTGGGGTAGGCTCTTTAGAGGATGGAAACAACAAAGGGAATAAGAGCTTTTGAAGAGTTTGAGAAACTATATAGGTGATTGCACATTTATTTCCTAGGAAAAGGTGGGCACCTGGATCTAGATTAAAATTCCCTCTTGCCTATTCTTGACCAAGTTAGCCTATGTTATGTTGGAATAGTCATTCCTTCCTAATAGCAACATCATTTTGGAGTGGGTTTGGAATCCTAAAATTGTCCCTAAAATTAATTGCTTATGGTGGGCTATTATTCATGGAAATATTCTTAGTATATACAACCTTAATAGGTGTGCTTTTCAATTTATAAGTAGATTCTCTCTATGATTTGACAAAGTTGAGAGCATAGAACATCTATTCCTAAATTGCTCCTTCTTGACCAATGTTTAGAACCATGTCCCTAAGTCTTTACCAGTTTATTGGGTTTTCCCCTTATCTATTAAATATTTTTTTAACATTAGGAAAATTTTCCCTTTCTCTCATCCCATCATAGCTGAATTGTGGAGACAAATCCCCACTTTTGTTTTTTGGGGACTATGGAAACAAATAAATAATTAAACTTTTAGGGATCAAAAAAGGAACAACACAAAGGTTTTTGTATCTTAGAAACAACAATTTCAGGAAAATATAAATAAGGCTAATTATGGATTCTCTAAATTGTTTCCTTGTATGGGAAAATCAAAATTAAACAATTATGGGGCATCAAACAAGAGTTAACTTGGATAAACTAGGAAAAAGTTATGTATAGGAGAGAAACCAATTGGATCCCTCCTACGGAAGGTTAGATTAAAATTAACTTTGACCAATGTTCTAAAAGTAACCTTGGCATGGTTGTCATGGGCGTAGTGATCATAAACCATAAAGGTGTCCTAATTGATTGATATGCAAAAAAACCTTGGGTTGTACTCCAATAATTTTGTAGAAGCTACAATGGCTTGGTAGCAGGTCAAGATATTAAAAGGAAAAGGCTTTGGTAAAGTTATTACTAAACGAGATTCCATGTTCATCATTAATATCTTGAAAACTATGTTTGTAATGCCATGGATGATAAGAGACATGATAGAAGATTACAAAAATTTAATTGGTAATTTGTAATACCCCTCCACGCTGTGTATCATTGTTGATGATACCTAAGTGTGTGCCTTGTTTAATTACCTTGTTTAGATAGAAAACATCAAATCAAAGTCATGAAGATAATTTAATAGAAGTCTTTTACGATGGATGAATAAATTAAATAAATAATGTTAAAGTGATTGTTTGGTTTTAATAAATTAAACTTTATGATAAATTCTTTTATAATTAACATTATAATAAAATGAAATTTTGAAGTAAGAAAATAGAATATTAAGGTGATTTTTAAATGAAAAAGTAATTGGAAATTAAACATTAAATAAAGATTTATTAACAAATTATAGTTGAAATAAATTAAAATGATAAAACACGAAATAAAATATTGAATTGGAAAGTTGCAATTATTAAACAACATCAAATAGAAAGAAATTGAAGTGGCAATAATAAAGTCAGATTTATTCTAAATTGTGGCATGACAGCCAACCAATGCATGCTGCTACAAGATTTACTTAATTGGCTAAAAATATAAAAAAAAGAAAGCAGGGAATCTTTCACAGTTTCAGATTTTTTTTGAAATAATTGCCTTTTTATGGGCTTTTCATAAGGGGGGGACGAGGACAATTTTGGGGGGGAGAATGGTGGAAGTCCAAAAAGAAGCAGAGCTGTAGGCAAGGAGCTGGTTCTTGGCACTAATCTTCAGCTGATCCAATCATCATTATATCCAGGTTCTTTATTTCTGAAATATCTTTCTCTATTTTGAAGCAAAAGTTTCCCAGTAGAAGTTGTTGGTAATATGTCATTCGACTGTTTGAGCTCGTAAGAAGAGACATTTGAATAGGAATTTGACTATGTATTTGAAGGTTCTTGTAGTTTTAGTGCATCTATTCTTCATGCCCTGTTTGTTCCTAATAAACGCATTAAAAATTTTATAAACTTCAGCCATGGGGTTTGTAAAGGTGTTATCTCACCTTGTTTTGAAGATTTTGCTGGACCTTGGCCGTCCTATTTCTAATATTGTTCACTTTGTATAGGCCTGCATAGTCTGTGACTCTATAGATTGCATGTCGACTTGCCAAGACATATACAACTAAAATCTAAATGATAATAGATCTCTTCAGTTATTCTTCATTTCAGTTCACATGCTTAGTCTCTAACTTCTCATTTGCAAACATGTAGACCGAGGCACTTGCAACTACAACATATATCCTTTAGGATTGAGAGATGCTCAGTCGCTGTTTTTAAATTCCCATGTTGATGGGTCTGGGCATCACAGAAATTAGCATTCAACCCCATTGCATACATGTTTTTTCATCACAGCCTGTAGATTTCCTTTGATTTGTGCTTGAGGGATACCCATCCATTGTTCCAAAGCGCTCATGGAAAATGTTAACGAAAGGTCATGGAAATTGGCTTTATTTCTGCTCGTTGTATTTTCTTGTAGTCGTTCAACACTCCTAATTTGTTCATTTTCCTGTAATCATGGCATTGTAATCCTTGATGCATGCATTTGATAGAGATTGCATGATTTAGATCAAACCGTTTAGCATGATCTTACCATAGGTTTTGTCAATCCCATCATCGTTATTTCTAACTCAAAGCATAATCTGCAATTTTGGCATTTCCTGAGTTGGTATCTTTCTGGGGCCTTCTATCAATTAGTTTATTGTTTCCTCAGTCAGCTGGTATGTCTTCCCCATCACTTATTTCGGCAATCTTATCACTAAATTCATATGCAACCATGTTAACCTCATGCAAATAGATCTGTGTAGAATACATCTTGCTTTTGTTGTAGCTGTTAACTCATTTCTCTTCCTCTGTCGCTGTCTGTGAATCCTGCATGCAGATGATCTGTCAATATAAAAATAAATCTGTCTAATATAATTATCTATATGGAAATGTGAATATCATTTTCATACATTGATAATGGTAACTATTATAAACATATTTAAACTAAGCCTGAAATCGGCGTTCCTTAAATGAAAACCAGTGGTAATAATTTTGTATGATTCGATTGAGTTATGTATGATTAGTTTGTAAACGTATCATATTTTACTTAACTTAATAAGGAAGCTTTTTATTAGCCTATACTATGGGGTATACCTTGGGAGATTCCTAAAAAGGCTCCACGTAATATTCTCCCTAAAATAAAATAAAATCCTTTCTTAGAAAAAAAAAGAGAAATGAAAAGTCTTTCTTGTAAAAGAGGCACTTAATTCTATGCTAAATTAACCATTAGTGAAAAAAAATGATTCTTACTTCCTTTTTGGAAAGTGGAATATATTATATTAAAATCTAAAATAAATAAATGAATTAAACTAAATTAAACTCCTTAAGTCTAAGGAAAAGGGAGGAAGGTCAACGTGGAAGTCCTTGATTTAAGTTATCCCTTTTATAAAGTTATGGAAGTATATTTTCATGTTCTATACAAGGAATCTTTTTAACTAAATTAAGTTAGAATAAATAGGTGTCTCTTAGATTATCTCCTTTTTACGGAAAAGTAAATGATATCCTATGTAATTAGGAATAGTATAATTAAATGTATATAATTTCTTTCATTCTCTTAAATTACTTTATGGTAAATTATATATGAAAATAAGTAGACAAGCAAGTAAATAATAGATAATTATAAATAAATTGAGATATGTATGTGTTGATAAATGTAAGTTTAGGGAAATTACATAGAGGTATCGTAATTAATTAGTAGAGGATTTATACCTTTTTTTTGGTATTGTATTTAATTGTGTAAATCAAGAAGTATCGTTTCGTAGAAAGATTGATAAAGTGTAAAATATAAAAGAAGCTAGTGATGAATATAAGAGTTACCTTTGAATTTGATGATTTATCTTTAATCATAAAATGGATGTCTCATAATCCCACAATGTCTCTATGCTCTCTTATGATTTTGAGTGGTAGTAGAAACAAGTGAATGGTCATTGTTGGTATGAATGCGGGTTTTGTTAGAGTGTGTAATCCTTATGTAAGTGACTAATAGGGGTCTTCCAGAGGCTAGGGGAGATTCTCTTCTTGATGAGAATATGTTAAATCTTGGAGATGATTGCTTTTTCTTTTGCATTGAGCATGTATGTGATGCCTATTAGCCTCGCACAGTATGTTCACCTTGTGATTGGAGTTTGTAACTTGAAAGCGGGAAGGATATGCCTCGCCATGTTGTATTGATTATGAGTTTTAAGATTGTGCAAGTGGCTTTGTGCTTGAATTTATTGGTTTCCTAGTCGTCAGTAGGGGAGTGGCTCTCAGTGGGGGTCCGGCACACAAAGGGGCGCCAGGGTAACTCACTAAGAGTTTAATCAAGTGATAAGCTAATTAATTAATTAGGAGAATTGGGTAGTTAAAACACTAATCAAGATAAGATAATGCCTCGCTCATGGATCAAGTGCTTGTAAAGGCTTGAGATGAGTCGAGAAGGCCTGGAATGGCAAGACCAATTCCCTAGTCTATTTGGAAGGTAAGTTGGTTCCGTATAGTTTGTATGGGGGTCCGGCGGCCGGTAGAGGCAGCCAGGGTAACCCAAGATGGGGGTCCGGTAGCCTAGGAAGGTTACGCCAGGGTAACCCATAGCAATTATGCGATGACACTCACTCCTACGACAAATTTGTACTCCCTTGGTTTTTTTACATCCCCTTAGTTGATTTTGTGCCTCTGGAAGTGTTTTGTATGTTATTGTTGTTGTTTTCGTGATTGTTCAACATTGTCATGTCAACCATATGTTGTCTTGTACCTTTGTCCTTCTGTGGTGTAATATCGTTGATGTTGTTCTACTTGTTCTTGTTTGTCATGTTGGCCTTGTGCATGTTTGTCAGTGATGGTGGGAACCTTTGCTATCTCCTAGCACGGGGGGTGGGCCTTCGGGTTCCACGTGGTTGGGTGGAACGTGTTTTGATCTCCATTGGGTTCCTTCTCCTGTGCGTGTCGTGATGACTTCTCTTGAACTGTGGACTACAACATTGTACTGGTCCTTAGGATTTGTTATCCTTATATTTGTATTGTACCACATTGATGTATCATGTTTCATTTTTGATGTTCACACCTCACTGGAAATTGGGAGATAACTTTATTTAGAATGTAAATGTATTGATGTATCTGATTAAGAACACTACTATGTATTGGACTAGAACTAGTTGGCATTATATTTGTAATTAAATGATTTGAATCAATTTAATTCCATGTAAATATGTTATGGTTGTACTTTATTTTGTTGATTCAAGTAAATGGAATATTTTGATGCAATCTTCTTAATAATGTTAGTACTTGGTTATTGTAATGTTTCTTAAAGGTTACATGTTAATTTTTAGACGTGAAAAGTAATGATGTCGCAGACCCTAGAGGACTTAGACTAGAGAACTTAATATTAATGTTAATTGCATACAAGTGAATGTTGCACCTTTAAAAAAAAATTGTTCTACCTCAGGTTGTTAGTGTGCGTTCTCTAGGGTTTGTGGCGGGTCATTACATATGGTATCAGAGCCCAAGTTCAAACACTGGGTGCTCTGGGTTTATATATATGAGCCCATTAAGTTGTATTAGTTACGTAGATTTTGAAGTTTACGTTTTTCCTTGTTGACCTCCTCTAATACCCTGAACTTGTCCTTGGCAGCGTATGTGTAGGATAATGCCTAGAGGACAGGGTCGAGGTAGAGGGCATGGTCGAGGATGTGGTAGTGGCCGTGGGGTCAACCTTGAGGACTCCGCTCCACAGAGTTCCCATGGATTAGACCGTGGCGAACGACAAGGTTCTCAAAGCAATCAGGGAGGTGGAGAACAAAATCTGGGACAATTGGGATTGGAAGGTGCACAGTTGCGTCAATTTTTTGAAGAGGTTCTTGCCCGTCTTGGTCCAAGACAGGAGGGTGAACAGCTAGTGAATAGAGAGAGAGAAAGGTCTCCCAAAAGGAGAGAGTCTACAATTGAGCAAGATGCCATTCTAGCTAGTCATATGAGGGATCTTCTTCGTGCACGTCCTCCTACATTCGATGGGACTGGCAGTGGTCTAGAGGCAGAAACTTGGTTAATCGATCTGAACCGGTGTTTCGCTATGCATCCATATGGTAGCAATACCAAGGCCAGGTGCGCTATCATGCATCTCCGAGGTTTTGCTTCCACATGGTGGCATCTTGAGGAGCAGAAGCTCCATATGGATATAGATTCAGTGTCATGGGAGATGTTCCTTGAGCGATTCAGAGCTCGGTTCTTGTCTGACCATTGGCGGCAACTTCGAGCAGATGAGTTCCATGAGTTGAGACAAATGGCGATGTCAGTGGAACAGTATGAGCGGAAATTCTATGAACTTAAGCAGTATGCTGGCATTTGTGATGACGAAGGCATGTTAGTACAACACTTTATCAGGGGTTTGAATTCCCGTATTAGTGGTGGTGTTCGGGTATTCGAGCCGAAAACTATGGAAGTGGCTGTGGAGAAGGCTCGGATAGTTGAGGAGAATCTAGCTATGGATTTTGGTGGGCAAACAGGCATACAAATTAGTAGTGCACCTCCTATTAGTGTTGGATCTCAGGGTGGTACATCTCAGGCTGTAGGACCCTCTGAGCAGCATCAGGCACTCGATAAGTTTGAACAACAACAACACTCTCAGCCAAACCATAAGAATTCTCAATATCAACATGGTGGTAGATGGTTTCAGAAAAAGAGAGATCGGAATTGGAAGCGATCTCAACGTAACCGTATCAATCAGCCAGCACAGAGTACTCAGTCTACGATTAGTGGAGGTAGTATTCTGCAGATTGGTGCACCTCCTGGTAATGGTGGATTTGGTAGAGGTACGGGATGTTTCGCTTGTGGCCAGCAGGGTCACATTGCTCGACAGTGTCCTCAGAAGGGAACTTCTGGATTTAGTCAGAGACCGGTGGCTTCAGAGCCGACCGTAGGAGATGTCGGCATATCGCACAGGGTGTTTGCCGCGGTTGGAAACCGCCAGACCGAGCACCAAGGTGCAAATGGAGAGAATTCTGGTGGAGGAAGAACAACATTCTTCAGAAACCATGGGCGTCCTATGGCTTCGAGAGTTGATCCTCGGGGGACGAGTTTAGGTCCAGGTGTGGGTCCATTGGGATCCTAGGGTCGAGTCTTTTGTCTTTGGGAGGATGTGTCCCTGTTGCTTTGCTTACTGTATCTAACAATACTTTGATTGTATTTGGGCACTATGTGACTTGTTGTTTGATGAGACTTGGATGTTATATAGATGAGGTGATACTATGATGTTTAGATATGATGACTTTTGATGACATTTTGATGCTTAGTTTGATGATAATTGATGACTATTGATGACATTGTAATACTTTGATGCTTTGAACTTAATGCTTAGATATAGTGATTCTTAGTGACACTAATCTAATTGATGATTTAAGCTTATATTATGGTTAGAAAATTAGTTTAAACTGCTTATGTGAGTTATTATGGATATTAACATTATGTGATTACCACGCTTTGATGTCAGTCATTATGTATTGGTGATGGGAAACAGTGTTGCATCACTCGCTTGCGAGTGCCCTGCGACTCTGCGAATTCCCCATCACGGTGTGATTAGCTATTTTTCTCTATGCACATGTTCGACCGTGTGATTTGTTGCAGGTTGCAGGTTCCAAGCCTCGACTCCACCTGTACTAACAGGAATGGGCGAGCATAAAAACTCAATGGAGTTTGTTGTTTCGGAGGTAGCACCGGTTCCCCCACTTTGAGCCATCATCCTCATCGAGGATGAATCCTTATTGTCACAACTCTGTCTGTAAGGTCAGTTGAGTTGTTTTGTCTCCATTGTTGTCATTTGCCTTTTGTTTATATTGTAATTAAAGGTATATGTTGATATGTGATTCGTTGATGTTTGAAGTGTTGTTGTATGTCTCGTTCCTACCTTACGACTTCCAGGAGTAAGTCGAACCTTAGGGGGGGAGGATGTAATACCCCTCCACGCTGTGTATCATTGTTGATGATACCTAAGTGTGTGCCTTGTTTAATTACCTTGTTTAGATAGAAAACATCAAATCAAAGTCATGAAGATAATTTAATAGAAGTCTTTTACGATGGATGAATAAATTAAATAAATAATGTTAAAGTGATTGTTTGGTTTTAATAAATTAAACTTTATGATAAATTCTTTTATAATTAACATTATAATAAAATGAAATTTTGAAGTAAGAAAATAGAATATTAAGGTGATTTTTAAATGAAAAAGTAATTGGAAATTAAACATTAAATAAAGATTTATTAACAAATTATAGTTGAAATAAATTAAAATGATAAAACACGAAATAAAATATTGAATTGGAAAGTTGCAATTATTAAACAACATCAAATAGAAAGAAATTGAAGTGGCAATAATAAAATTCAGTTATTCTAAATTGTGGCATAATGACCAATGATACATCTTTGCTAAAGATTTACTTAGTGGCTAAAATATAAAAAGAAAGCGGGGAATCTTTCCACAGTTTCAGATTTTTTTGAAATAATTACTCTTTATGGGCTTTTTCATAAGGGGGCAGGGACAATTTTGGGAGAATGGTGGAAGTCCAAAAAGAAGCAGAGCTGTAGGCTAGGAGCTGGTTCTCGGCACTAATCTTCAGCTGATCCAATCATCATTATATCCAGGTTCTTTATTTCTGAAATATCTTTCTCTTTTTTGAAGTAAAAGTTTCCCAGTAGAAGTTGTTGGTAATATGTCATTCGACTGTTTGAGCTCGTAAGAAGAGACATTTGAATAGGAATTTGACTATGTATTTGAAGGTTCTTGTAGTTTTAGTGCATCTATTCTTCATGCCCTGTTTGTTCCTAATAAACGCATTAAAAATTTTATAAACTTCAGCCATGGGGTTTGTAAAGGTGTTATCCCACCTTGTTTTGAAGATTTTGCTGGACCTTGGCCGTCCTATTTCTAATATTGTTCACTTTGTATATGCCTGCATAGTCTGTGACTCTATAGATTGCATGTCGACTTGCCAAGACATATACAACTAAAATCTAAATGATAATAGATCTCTTCAGTTATTCTTCATTTCAGTTCACATGCTTAGTCTCTAACTTCTCATTTGCAAACATGTAGACCGAGGCACTTGCAACTACAACATATATCCTTTAGGATTGAGAGATGCTCAGTCGCTGTTTTTAAATTCCCATGTTGATGGGTCTGGGCATCACAGAAATTAGCGTTCAACCCCATTGCATACATGTTTTTTCATCACAGCTTGTAGATTTCCTTTGATTTGTGCTTGAGGGATACCCATCCATTGTTCCAAAGCGCTCATGGAAAATGTTAACGAAAGGTCATGGAAATTGGCTTTATTTCTGCTCGTTGTATTTTCTTGTAGTCGTTCAACACTCCTAATTTGTTCATTTTCCTGTAATCATGGCATTGTAATCCTTGATGCATGCATTTGATAGAGATTGCATGATTTAGATCAAACCGTTTAGCATGATCTTACCATAGGTTTTGTCAATCCCATCATCGTTATTTCTAACTCAAAGCATAATCTACAATTTTGGCATTTCCTGAGTTGGTATCTTTCTGGGGCCTTCTATCAATTAGTTTATTGTTTCCTCAGTCAGCTGGTATGTCTTCCCCATCACTTATTACGGAAATCTTATCACTAAATTCATATGCAACCATGTTAATCTCATGCAAATAGATCTGTGTAGAATACATCTTGCTTTTGTTGTAGCTGTTAACTCATTT